>CABFOW010006377.1:16510-32763 GCA_902141385.1 Timema californicum | reverse complement strand
TTTTGGTAGAGGCAAGTTGTTGTCGTTTTTGTGCGTGGGAAACAGTAAGTTGGCGCAGCAATAGTGGGGGACTTTGGTGAGTTTTCTTGTTTTTAAAGTTTTTTTCTTTTTTTTTTGAGCATATATCCCAAATAAATGCTACATTACATTCTGGCTCGTTTACCCCTGGTGCTTTATTCAACTACTCAAAACTAAATGTTGGTATTACTGTACAACTTTTATTAAGAAGCCCCCCAGACCACTAGTTGGTCACCTTATAAAAGTCAGAAGCTTTTCAAAGTGAAACAGTGTAAGGGTTCAGCAACCACTTGTCTTGGGGGAGTAAACCTCTTACGAAGCTCCTCTAGCCCATCGTGGATGCCTTTCGAGCGTGGCCGCGCACATTACATGTTCAGTAGACCATTAGAGAGACCGATGACCCCATGCATGCCGTTGATCCTGTCACCACTTGACAGCTGGGAAACCCTCCACCTTTGCCAGACTTTCATCGTTGGGAGGTGCTGTTTCTTTTCTTCCTCGATTTCTGGACTCTCGCATAAAGGTATTAACCGATCAGAAGATATCGGGCATTTATTCTCAGGAATCACTTGTAAGAACTTTCAGTCTAAGTTTCCCAACCGGGACCAGCTTTCCGGGAAGGTAATAGCTACCAACTACGTAGTATGTGTGGTGAGTAGGGTGTCCCACTCACCCCTACTCACTCTCACACAGAGACCTCTTGAGATATTTAACAACCCTTCAGGGTAAACCCTCTGGACGTTGCCCGGGAACCACCACGAGGAGGTACACTGCCAGGATTACCGGACGAGGAAAATCATCTAAGCAGAGAGGCAAAGCCTCTTGTCCCGTCCGGGTTATAGCAGTTGTCTCGAAGGTGAGCACATCCCAAACCCAACCCGGTGATACCCCCTGTACAGATTTTAATGTAAAATTAATCATTCATTGAACAAAACTTCGATAAAACATTTCTGTCACCTGAGTGGGCCTGACCCTGAGCCGGCTTTGCAAGTGTCTATTTCATGCAGTGATCAATGTGTTTGAGGCATGACTCACTCAAGCTCACCACTCTCAACACGAGCTAACAACGAATGGTTACATCAAAAGTGAATGTTATTCATTCATAGGGGAACTTTAGTGACATTAAATGATTACTCATATTTAATACTATTAATAACTGGAAGAGATATGTATATATATATAAGTTTTACCAACGGAACAATATGAACGATAATATTACTTTCTCAATATAGTAATTTAAATTTAATATCTATTTTAAGTAACACTGAAATGTATCCCCCTACCCTCTATGTGACGCCATTTGGACAATAAAGCTCACGCCTCACCTCCTCTAGACAACGCTATATGGTTTATTGATCACCCCTAATTTTTTCACATGAAAAGCTTCAGAGAGTTTGAATCTTACCAGGGACCTGGGTGGACCTATTTAAATGTACTCTGTGTTTGCTGTGAGATCTAACAGTCTTACTTTGTCGGCCTACATTATGCTTTTATCATAAAAACTGCATCATAATGAAAACAAGTAAGATAACGCGTTCATTGTTCCTGTAAAAATGTTATAGCTATCTAGTTTAACAGATATTCATCAGTGAGTATTGGGTTCAATCCTCGGTCCCGGCAAAGATTTATCTGATTACCAAACCCTTCCTTCACCTCTGACAAGACATCTTGTGAATGNACCCTTCCTTCACCTCTGACAAGACATCTTGTGAATGTGAGGAATGCCAGGCCTCCACCGTGGTTCGGATACCACGTTAAACTGTAGGTCCTCCATTTCATCTTACAATCACCCTACCATTACACATTAGCGTAAGTGCGTATAACCCGAACGGGTAGTAAGACGCGGTGCTAATAATAATAATAATAATAATAATAATAATAATCAGTGATTATCTGTAATTGCTAGATTAAACATTTATTAGTTTTTGTGGAAATATTAACACATAAATCTAAAATTACTTCATATAAAATCAAGATTTCTACCATTAATTAAATTATTGGTCAGGAACGGATTGAAGCCATTACAAGATGCTTTACAAATTGTCTGGGCAGGCTGCTGTAACTATTTAACTTTCTCTTAATAGCACAGCGGAATTTACCATTGCAGATGAGTTTTAAAATCAGATAATTGTAGGTTAAATTATATTAATAAATTATACACATTAATCAACCATACCTAGCTAGCTGGATAAAATCCCTCTTACATTGTGGGCACTCTCATTGCAATATTATTATTTTCATTATTATAATTTTATTTATTTATTTTCAATGGATTGGTTGGTAATTTATTTTGTTTACTACAAGATAAGTCTACAACTTGGACTTTTATCGAGTGGGATATTTTTTAAATAATTAATAAACTATAAAAAGAACACGTTAAATCACATTTTTAATAGATTAGGTATACATATACTACATAATATATGTGGCATATACTACATTAGTAGTATATGTATACCTAATGGATATGTATAGGTGGATAGATAGATATATAGATGGATGGATTATGTAACTGAACATAAAATGTATATTCAGAAGGTTCTTCATTGTATTGTGTGTTTTTTTCAAGATTATATTTTTGTTGATCTGTTTTATATTTTACTAATGTATGAACAAGTGTGTCATTTTAAATAAACACAGAGTTTGGTTCAGTGAGAACATATTGTTTCTACGGTGGGTATATTTACCCCTGGAACAATTGCATTAGTTTTAAATACACATTTAATCTAAAATTTATTCACAGCATTGGTTGAGTTTTGACTTTTGGCACGTACTGTACAAATAAAAAAATACATATCTTCACGATTATATGAAAATTAAAACTAATAATAGTTTAGCCTACATTTAACTAGTGTTTTGTAAAATACTTACAAGTCCTAGTTCAAATTTATATATGTGTTACATTTATTTACATTCCATACAACATGGATGTTGTATAGGACATACCATGCGTGCTTGCACTTAACAATGATGGTGAATATATTTGCAACTTACCAAAATATTGGTTTATGACTCACATGACTGTTTTATGAGTTTCATATTTTTGAGAAGCTAATTTATCCTGAAAGGTTCCAACTCAACCAGCTTGGTTCCACCATGGTGTGAATGGTTGAATAGGGCCATAGTGTAAGCTATCAAGATCAGACTGCTTCCATCCAAGGTAAACTGAGACTATATAAACACTGCTTAAAAGGTTATAAACGAACTTATCAGAACTGTTATACGGGGTCACGCAGTCTATGGCTCACTCTCGTAATGAGCTTGTTTGACGAATTCAAGAGGTTGGAGTTCTATTCCCGACACAGAGCACTGGGAATTATTTCTCCTAAATACTTTATTCTTTTCTTCCTAGTTAATTCGGATAGATCATGTTCTAAATTTTATCGCCCTTCTCTTTATCTCGTTCCTGTGAATTCACGCGTTCACCAAAACCTATCGCAGAACAGAAACGTCGTCACATGATGAGCTCTAATTTATTCACAAGATTTCCGCCTCATCAGCGCAAGTTGTTCTGCTCAAGTTCAACTTATCTCCACCTTGTCCGCTCTGCCCGAGATCTTCGGCACGGGAGAGCCAATAAAATCTCAAAGTCGACCATTTCAAATCAGTGTTAGTGTCCATTTGACAGCGCATGCGCTGTAGAGCTAACCGCAATCAGACAGTTTCGTTGGTTGCTGAGAGGAGATTACAAATAACCCGTTAATGTAGAGCGTGTGTATCGATGTATTTGATTGTGCCACGACACAGCTTTATAATTTGTAAACGTTCATTGGGAGGATGATGTAAAATATATATCTATCTACTAGACAATAAAATATGTCGATAATCAGCTTTTTTAAGTTTGTGTTACAATGCATCATGGGTCAACATACAGCGTGCCCAGACAGATTCTGCTTTATATTTTCGGTGAACGTGTGAATCAAGCTTTAGTGTATTTATACGGGTAGCGCAGACCAAAATATAGAGACGGTGCAATATAAACCAATATTAATTTTAGTATAAGCCTTAGTTTAAATATACTTTTGAAAAGTAAATTTGTTCTTAAGACAAATAATAAAATATGTATTTTATCTATATTTTGTTCAAATTATGAGCCTGCTAACCAAAGTAGTAAATAGGTATAAAGCAAGTTTGCTGGTGATTCAACATACATAACTGTATTAACAATATAACTTACGTAATTAAAATATTCTATCAGTGAATTAAAGTTTTATTTATCTTTGAAGAAACATAAAACAAATAGTTGAATGTAAATAAGTCAAATTATAGCTTTCCAAGTATCATGATGGGATAAATAGCTAAACTATTATAGCTGTTGACTCCAGTTATGGCCACATCTAGATATGTTATTTAAATTTAAAAAATGACACATGGACATGTGACTACTCGTGGATAGGTCTTTGGTAACCATATTGACTTACACAGTCAAAGGTCCCGGGTTCTATTCTCCATGTTCAGATGCCATTTTTCAATTTAAGGAATATTGTATAACTATGTTACATATTTATTGCAGGCAAGAAATTTTTTGTGATAACTTTCGTGGGTAGCATCTGCTGGATTGCGGCCTACTCCTACCTGATGGTGTGGTGGGCTAATGTCGCAGGAGAAACTGCTGGGATACCACCTGAGGTAAGACAACCCTCGCAAAAAGTTCATTAAAATAAACATAGCCGGGCTGACAAATATACAGTATCTTTGTATCGGAACGCAGATTAAGGGTTGACAAAATTGACTTCCGAGAGATTCACTTCAACTATGATGAATGGAGTGAGGTAAAATAACCTCATTTACGCTACCTCTCAGGCCAAATTACCCAAGAGAAAGTTTCGTTTCGACACTTGGCAGTATGATGTAGTTGTTATTAGAGGAAGCATACCTATTATATCCCTTGAACCTGGAATTCCTGTCATGTTTTCAGAAAATTGTGCATAAGCCTTTGTTCTTGCCTGGACTGGTATGAGTTACATTTTTGTAAGAGCTTTTAAAGCTTGAGAAGAGTATACAAATTTAGTAATATCTTACTATCATTTCTCATTTTACGTCATTAAGGCTTGTTCTACGGCAAGGATGGCAAAACTATGGCACGCGGACATGATTCATGTGGCATGCCAAACTGAAAAAAGGCAACATAAAATGAAAATATGAAGAGGTATGAAAAAATTTCAAGACTGGTTCTGTAAAATGAAAAAAGAGTGGAACATGGGGATGCATGCGCTGGTGTGAGGGTTTGTGGCCTCCATTTATCAAGAGAACAAGTGGCATCATTCTGTGTTGACCAGTGGCTGTTCTACTTACGTTTATTTGATAGAGTGCACGGATGCATTTGCGTAAACTCAAGCAATGAGTGATATCGGAGTGCAAGGTGTCATCCTGCCTCCCTTACGTGTTTCCGGAAAATTGTCGGCACAAACATCTCACACCCTCCGGGGAAACATAGATAAAATCGCTCACACCTGAACTAAACTCGGGACGGACGTTTCGGTGGTTTGCTGTAGTGCCGTAAAGCGTGACCGGCTGCGAACCGATACCTTGCAGCCAGATTCTGTCCTCCGGGACACCACACAACACCACAAGCCCACCCCCACTGCACAAAGGGGGGCATACAAGCCCTTCCACGCTGGACACTAGCCTGGCCTTTTCAGGGTTGAGCGAAATGGTCGTCCCCAACCATTCAAGACAGAAGCCCACGGACACTGACATGACTTACTCATCCACAGAAGCCTCAGACATGGAGGCCGAAACAGACGGACAAGAAACATTTACGATGGCCGAAAAATTTGAACAAAAACGAAAGTTTCTGTTTCATAAATAACCTAAAACAAAAAAACAACACTGACAGTAACAAACAAGTTCGAGGCCCTGAAAAGCAAACACTCTACACCAGACACCGAGACCACAAAATTGATGATGATCAATCAAAACTACCACCAACACCACACCCAAGACACGATACCCACCAATAGTTACACTAGGTACCCAAAACTACAACCACATCACCAAAATAGCCAAAGAAAAAATAAATTACATTAGAATCAATAACATTTCAAATATACAGAAAATTCACACCACAAAAAAGCAAGACTACGACCTAACGCAACACCTACTCAAGGACTTCAAACAAGAACTTTACACATACACGTTACCCAAGGAAAAATCGGTCAAATTAGTCATCAAGGGACTCCCGCACAACATTGCTACCGATGACCTGGAACAAGAACTGAAAGAAATGGGCTTCCCCGTGACTGACGTGAGACTATTTACTAGGAAATCGACTGCGGACAACACAACCCAGACAGTGACACTTCTCCCAACCTTCCAAGTGACCTTGGCAAAAAGTTCAGACACCAGCACCATCTATCAGATAAAATCCATCGACCACACAAGAGTAAAAATCGAACCCTACTTTTCACAACTTAACACAGTCGTACAGTGTCACAAGTGCCAAAAATACAGTCACACTAAAACTACTGCCAGAACAATGCCCAGTGCGTCAAGTGTATAAGGCAGCACATCACCAAAGACTGCCCCAAAAAAGACACCACCACACTTGCCCGGTGTGTTAATTGTATGGGAAGCCACACGGCGAACTACACTAAATTCCCGGTATACGTGCAACTGTTGGAGGCCCAGAAAAATAAACTCAACAAATGACAGTCATGATCCACATCGACAGCGCCCCACCTAACACCGGAAATTACCCTCGTATCCCACGCACCCGTATAATCGTCCCTGCGACCAACCAAACACTCCCGGGCCCATAAGCTAAACAATCCGCAGAGGCCGCATCCATCTACCGTTCCTATACGGATGCTATGGTGGGGCGCAACAGACGACCACAACAAAAAACACCACTTCACCACTCTCAGATATAAAAGATTTCATCAACCTTCTCAAGGACATAAACATCTTCAAAATACTTGCTCATTTCGGACCATAACTCACTAGACTCAGAGAGGCGACCGACAAGACTGAAAAACTTATGATACTGCTAGAAGGAGTGACCGAATACTTCTCTACCGACTATGACTAACTCAAACGTGACGGTGACGAAAGGAATGCTTTGTGGTTTTATATGTAATACGAACGGGATACTCACGCAAGCTAAGGAGCTAGAAGTTATTTTTAAAACTTATTAAATAGATCTTGCCCTAGTAAATGAAACCCATCTAAACCCAGGAAAAATATATACTTTTACGGCTACACTATTTATAGAAACGATAGGCCCCAAGGCAGGTGAGAGGGCACGGGTATCTTGATCAAGACCCATATACCTCCCTAACCCCATCAATTTCAAAATATCCAAAATATAGAAGCTACCGGAATAAATGTATATACTAGCGGCGGGAATATTCTGTTCGCGCCAATATACAAACCCCCGACTAAGACGCTACTACCACAAAACTTAGACGAGATCACAGAAGCAAACAAACTGTTTTTGTAGGGGGATCTTAAATCAAAAACACCATTTGGAATAGCCAACTAACCACCCTAACGGACTAATATCAGCAGACCACGCAAACACACACGACTACGTAGCTGTTGCCCCAGACGAACTTACATTTCATCCCTCGAAATATCTACAGAGAACCAATATCATAGACGTGGCATTGACAAACATTGGTGTAACCGCCTAGGATATGACGGTATTAAATGAAATGTATTCTGATAGCAATCCTACATTGTGTGAAGTGAAAACTGAAACTAGCTTTGAGATAAGAGGAAACAAACAAACAACATAAGCTTGTGACTGAGACGAGTTTAAACGGACATTAGAGGATACTCTACCTTAAATAAGAGATATAGATTCAATAGAACAGATTGATGCTACCCTCCAACTATTCACGACCACAGTGCGGGAATACTACAGGGTAAACACAAATAGGACACCCATACAACATGACCTCCGACAACAATATCCGGGTATGGACTTTCTTATAGCCCAGAAACGGGAAGCTGTAAGGGACTGGCAGACTTACAGAACCCCACACTACAGGATGACCTGCAACCGACTCAGAGCCCAAGTGAGGAGGAGAGTCAAGGACATCAGACCGAACAGATGGGACACTTACATCACCGAGGCCGCACTTGACATAGACAAGTTGTGGAAAGTAACACGACATCTCAGGGGGATCACCATAAAAAAGACCGTACCAGATATCTATGGGGAGCACGGCATGGCTTAAGAAAGCACAGAGATGACTGAAGCCATAGCCATGGTTTTAATGAAACAGTTCAAACCAAACATTGAACCACAATATCACGAATTTACCAGAGACGCGACTAGAACAGTCAGTGTCTAGCTGGAACGACAAAATGACACTAGGTCAGACGACTTCACTCTGGAAGAGTTCACCACCACTATAAATGACTTGCTAGGAAAAAATCGCCAGAACACGAATACCTGACAAACAAAATATTAAAGCAAATGCCAGAGAAAGAGCGATAATTGTACTGGCTCTACTAAACTTGTTACTGACGCTCTTCTACTTCCCGGCTGACTGGAAGCTGGCTAGAGTAATAACAATCCCAAAACCTGGTAAGAACCCAATGTTACGTCAGAACAGAAGGCCGATAAGTTTACTAACGGCCTTGAGTAAAATATACAAGAGATTACTTCTAAAAATACTGTAATTTGTAAATGATAGGCTCGGTTTTATTCCAAATCTTCAGTTTTGATTTAGAAACCACCATTCCAACACCCATCCCACAATAAGCATATTATAAGACGTAACTAATGCATTTGAAGAAAAGAAATACTTAATAGCTATCTTCCTAGACGTCGAAAAACTTTCGACAAATTTTGGCACCTTGGACTTATTCAGAAATTAATCAAATTCAACTATCCAAAATGGTCAATCTTCTTAGTAGACAGCTTCCTCAGACGGTGTACGTTCCAGGTGATTATGAACGGCAAGAGATTGCACTATTAAAGCAGGGGTACCGCAGGGTTTAACACTAGCACCACACTTATACAAAATTTATGGGGCAGACATTCCCACTCACGACCATGTTTAGGTTAGACATTTCGCCGATGATGCCATGCTTTAAGTACCTAATAAAAACATAAACTACGCATCTCTTGCTATGCAACGATACCTCCTCCAGGACCGGCTCTTCAACTAGAGAATTAAAGTAAATCCCACCAAATCAGCAGCCCTGATCTTAGCCAAAGTTAGGAAACCACTCCCCGCCCTACTTACCCTATTCTACACAGAGATCCCACTCCAAGGCGAAGTAAAGTACCTTGGGATCACAATAGATAGGAAACTCACCTGAAGAAGTTATATAAATAAGACCAACAGTAAAGTAATGGCCAGATTCATACAATTGTACTTTTTGTTCATAAGAGGGCAGCTCGTCCCACTAAAATACTACTATACAAGCCAATAATTCAACCCATTATCCTTTATAATTGTGTAGTATGGAGCTCTGCCTCCAAAACTAACACTCGCAAACGTCAGGTAACACAGAACAAAATATTACGGACACTCACAAGGGCAAACAGACGTACTAGAATTGCGGACCTACACACGATGGCAAACTGCCGCCAACTACAAGAAATCTACCAGTATAGAATCAAAAAGTCCCACTACTAGACTGAAACTAGACGAGAACGAACTTGTCAGAGGACTCGGACAGTAAAACCCGACTGAACCACTACACTATAAACGACCCAGGCTGGAGTAGTTGAGCACCTAGTTATTCTATATAAATGTCTACTAATATATAAAACATTTAAAAAATTTAATAAATAAAAACCCAAAAGAAAACGGAAAAAATTATAAAAACCCTTGGTGATAACCCTAGAAGTAAAAAATGTATTAAACAAAAATACCTAGATGTAACATTCCTAGTAGAATAAAAAATTTCCAACACTTGACAATCAATTACGCCAGACCGACAGCAGGATCACCGACAACCTCACCACCCCACCTATCCTATCCTCTCTCCAAACCTAAACCCGACCTTCACGCACAAATCGCACATTTCATGCCATTACTACCTTTGTCACGGGCGGACGCCACTGGGATAACCGACTAGGTTTTTTACGAGTCAGAGGATAATACTGGCACTGGGCTCGGCCCCAGATGGGGAATGTAAATCTATCACCTCCAGACCAGATCCCAAGAAAAGAAAATCCTACCAACCCCAATCCCACTCCCGGACTTGACCTACATCGACCCTTATAGTTCACCCACAATCGCCATCATACCTTAAACACACCTTCCCCCATCCCAAGAAAAAAAATCTTTCCTATACCCTAGACCCAGTGCAAACACTCACAATCACCATTTTTCATCTCATAGGGTAATGGGTATTAGTACTACTGTAATTTCTTACTGCTTCATTTCATTGGTTTCACTTCATAAGGTGTATAATGTCATTTACGAGGTTAAGAGTCATGACAGTGACTCATTGCTCAATTAATAAATCAGCCCTTTCTCAGATGAACTAGATTGGCGCTTCTGTCAATTTGAAGATGTTGAGTCGGGCAACAGCCTCACGGTAGTAAGCGTACATGAAATTCTACGTCTTGTTCAGAAACTCTGGAACGGAGACCTTCCAAATGATGCAGCAGGCTTACGTAGATAATTTTATGAGCCATCCAGTGTGTTTTGAGTGGCACTCTTGCTTCAGAAGAGGCATAACGTCACTGAAAGACGAAGAGAGGTCAGGGCAACCTTCCATGAGCATAAACCCGGAAATTCTGTTTTGGAGATCTGGGACTCTTCCACTGCTAATATTGTTATTTAGTCTCCGGGTCGTAACCTTAAGGCCAACTCTCATCTCCAGTGATGATCCTTGACATGAAAGTTGGGTCATTCAGGGCATGTTGGTGGAACTCCTGACAGACTTGGGCACGGTGCTCCTTATGTTCGGGTCAGAAGCCTGGGTACTAGCTCGGCAGCAATACAATGTATGTGAAGATTGTCCGTACTGATATGTATGACACATTGACGATATAAGAAATGTCCTTATTGGTCATCTGGTGATCCTCACGCACAAGTTGCATAACTCTGCCCACGAGCTCTTGTTTTGTTGGCGTTGAAGTTCGCCTGGACCCCTCTTCGTCTTTCAGGGACGTTCTACAGCTTCTGAAGCGTGAGTGCCACTCAAAACACACCGGACGGCTTATAGTTTCATTGTCATAAACCTTCTGCATCATATGGAAGGTCTCCATTCCAGATTTTCCGAGTAAGACGCAAAATTTGATATTTGCTCTCTGCTCGAGTTTACGGTCCATAATATAATCGCAAACTCATCCGTGCTTGCCATCAAATAAACATGTGTAGCACAGCCACTGGTCTACACATAATGATGCCACTTGTCCCACTGATAGATGAAGGTCACAGACCCTTACACCAGAGCATGTATTCCTATGTTCCAGTCTCTTTTCATTTTACAGACCCAGTCTTGAAACTTTTTTACACCCCCTCGTACTTTCCAACGTAGTATAATTTTTTGGAGTCAATATTTTGAGAGTCATGTCATTAAATGACATGTCTCAATGAATTTTATTTAAAGTCGATTGTTATAAGTCATATTTGATCGTACTTGTGATATTATTAGTATATGAACAAAAGATAGTGAAACCAGTCATATCACATATAGTACCAAAAGCTTATATAAGAATTTCATATCCTGGAAAACTATCTCAGTACGGTATAGTAAGGTTGATACACTATGTAGTGCTTGTGAGCGGTGTCATTACCAAATGACTCCATAATAAAAAGTTGCATACATCAACAAAAAATTGATAGATAATACCTATCGTTGATTGTATGTGATAGTTGTACATCTCAAAGATATGAGCTTAAACGTCCAAGAAAGTTTATATTGTGAAGATGTACCTATATTGTGATTAATTTCTGAAGTTGGGACTAAGACATAAAGAAATGGATCTAAGATTGCTCACTTCGCTTTCTTTTAAAGGCAATGTGTCCTAAAACTTTGGAAAATTCAAAAAAGCTTCGAAATTATGTTAGTTAGTGGTAAGGATTCAGAATATGCGAAAGTTAAAGTAGCTTTGTTATTGAATATGATAAGTGAAGGGGGCCTAGAGGCTTACAATACTCTTAAATTAACTGAAAAGCAGAAAAAAGGGCCTTAATGAAATAGGCCTAATAATTAAACTTGAAAGGTTCATGTCCCCCAAAAAGAATGTGGCATAATATAAAAGATTAATCTTTTACAGTAGGAATCAAGAGTAAAATGAACCCTTTGATCATGTTCTAAGCGATTTGAAGAGGCTATTAAAAAACTGGCGTATTCTGAGAAAAATTAATAGGCATCCTGTACTCTAAAAGTTGCAACAGAAATTTGGGGGCCGAGGACCCTCAACCACTGTTGCCCAAGAACGTCAGGGGATTATTTCAAGGGATATATTTGAAGATGTGTCCATATGGAACAGTGGTTATCGAACATTTGTTATTTCCATTTAACTGTATGCTATCTTAGGAAACTTTGAGCCCTCCCCTCCCCCACTCCCATATTCTCTCTTATTTTATTTATCCATAACGATGATTACCATCCACTCAAAATGTGATAAAAGTAACTCCATGGTGTCAGCCGCATTTAGGATATACCTACTTAGTGGCTACCTTACTGTTTGGCGAATTAGTGCCAACTCTTGCTGATAGAGGGTGTCATGTGGTCAGCACTACGATGACTCCAGCCATTAATCTCGGCTTTCTATAGCGGAGTCACTACTATTTTAGTCGAGTACCTCCTTATTTATCCATCCTAGGTTGAATCTAACCTGTTCCAGACCCACTGCTTCCCAGATAATCTGGACGCACCGGGAATCGAACCCGGGACCTCTGGGTCCGTAGTCAGAACCTATGAACACTAGACAACAAAGGCAGTCCTCAAATTGTAATGATATCTACATGGTTAGAGATTTAAGTAAATATTAATGTCGGGCTAAGAGTGGTATGAGCACATTTCTGAATACATAAGAGAGACAGAACCTATTCAATTAGCCCAGTGTAATTAAAAGCACACAGCAATACTCAAAGCAAACATCATAATAAAAGTAAAATGAAGTGATACATCGATCAAGCGGCCATCAGATCTTGGTGAGATGGAATCAGGTGGATTGTCCAACTCACGTTGCAATTAAAACTATTTCTTAAAGCCTAACTTATCTCACACAATGCTGCTTGGAAACAAACGAGTCCCCAACTTGAGAATTGATGCTCCAGAAGATATTTAGATGCACAAACTCTGACTAGGAGAGATTACATCAATACTATTAATAATCTAACGCTACGTCATTGATTCATTGCTAGGATATTTACACAGATATTTTGCTATAAGCAGAGGTGCACCCAAGGGGGAGAGGGGCAAAGAGGGTATTTGACCCCCTTAACCCTCTTTCCCCAACACCACAAATATTGTTAATAGAAATTTAAATAATAGTAAGTATAACTAACCTTGAAGATGTGTCAAATGTATATGCTACATTTTAAGATCAGGCTTCAAACTTAGGCCTAGTATTCAAAATGTTTACCGTTGCACACAAAATTAACAATTGAAAAAACATAAAAAATAATAGCTTCGATACCATTTGTATTATTTAAATTACTTAATTACTATAAAACTACTCAAAATTATTTATAAAAGCATTTAATATAAATAAATATTCTCGGCCTTCAGGGTTTAGGAGGCTGTGCATGATCCGTCCAGTAACAGCGACGAGGAGGTAAAGGTTCAAATCCCAAGCATGTTTACTGGGGGTGTTTAACTTAATTTATTTCCCATTCTCTTTTCCCACACATCGGAGTTTCCTCTAAATTCGATCTTCCTCATTCATATCCCATTGGGGAAATAAAAATGTTTTGCACGGATGTGTAGTAAATGTTAGTGGTAAAAGGAGAATGGTCCAGCGTGACAAACATTGTAAACACGGCCCTGGTTCAAACCATAGGACCCTTGTTCAAAATATTGACAAAGATATCAATATTCAAATATTAAATATATATAGGAATATATGTTTATTATTGTGTCTGCACATTACAATCTGTACAGCTCTATAAATAGCACAAACAAGGTGAACAGAGAAACCACTCTATCTAAATCATTTATAACATGCCATTATCCACAGTACAGATACTTACAATTAATAAAATTGGTTGTTTGAAGCCAAAAATTGTATTTCTCTGAAATGTTCAGATTTTTCGCCACCATTAAACAGCAAGTTCAACGCCTTGTTTGAAAGTGATAAAGAGTTAGTTTCTTCCTCTAGCTCATTACCACAATTATATGAAGATAGCCAAGATGTGTAGTAAGACGTGGTGAAAAGTAAATTTCCAAAAATAGGGAAGACAGTAAGAATCTTTATCTAGGTATGACAATATATTCCACGGCACATATGGCATGAGAGTAAATATCAACTGAAGGGAGAAAGAATACTTGCTGTTTCAAAAATGGCCGTACTCCAGAAAAAAGAATGCCTTGTAGAAAGAATACTGCAAAATGTAAGTGTGTGCAAATAAACATGAGGGACTAAAAGTGTATTACTGTTCACAGGTAATGGGTCTTACGTTCCTTGCAGCCGGTACCTCCATTCCTGATCTTATCACCAGCGTCATCGTGGCAAGAAAAGGATTTGGAGACATGGCCGTGTCCTCTTCGGTCGGCAGCAACATCTTTGATGTCACTGTAGGGTGCGTTCATTTATTTAAGTCAAAGTTGGGATTTGGCTACTGATGAGTTGAAGATTTAATCCCAGAACACAAAGTAAAGTGGGTGAATTTTAATCTAATACACCCATATTAACAAAGATAAATAATGGAAGACGGTTTTTTTGGAGGGGAACGGGAATGCTATAGGAAAACAGACAAATGATTAAGCTTAATCCAAACATCACATAAATATTCATAATTTTAAATTGTTCACTAAAACCAAAGTAAAATCGATATTATTATAACTTTGTTTATATTTGTTTGTTTATTTGCCATAACGGTAAAGATACTTATTTGATATATCTTTTAAATGCTTCTTTCGTCCATTGAATAATGTAGATAAACATCGTATTATTTGGCTACTGATTCCTCCTGAGTTACAATATTTACCTGCAATTAATGGTGTAATAAGATCATAAGAAAGTAATGTAAGCTAAGTTTATACTGTCCCTAATAATGAAATACAGCTGGTCAATTCAGTTACACAGGATCTATATATTTCCAAAAAATATAATTACTATTGAGTTATTTGAAAAACACTCAAATATTCAGAAGCCTTAGTGAAAAACAAAAGTACTCTATATGTGTTACTTGCAACATAGGATGAACAAACAAGTTCTTTGTTATAAAATTGTACCTACATTGAAACATAGACTTACCAAACAAGCACTTTGAAAAAGTTGGTACTTGTGTTAAACCGTGGGCATTCGGTAAAAATTATTTCGGGGGGAGGTTTATGTTTAGTGTAAAGTATCTTTCCAAAATTTTAACGAAAAAACTATTTATGAGTGTTTGAAAACAATGTACTTACTAAACACACAAGCTCTGACTTGACATTGCATATTTAATATGTTGATGTAATATATATATGTGATGGCTCAAAAACATTACAGCGTGCATCAATTTAAAAAATTCAAATCTATTCTCATCACAAGATGAAAGCTAACCTCCTATGATACAGTTAAAATTTAGTGATAACTTCATCTGTGTCCACTTTGATTTCTTTGAGAACACTGAGAAGGCAGTACCATGGTGTTGTACAGGTATATTTTCCTTTTGGATGGAGCAGTAGAGATGAGAAGAATTGTTAATATCAGAAGAAGTATCCTCACATTTGGATAGAATGTTTCACAACACTGCACAAACGCTTCTATTGCAGTGCTTAGTCTTGTCTTTAGACTTGCACTGCTTCACTTGTTCCATAGTTGAAATTCTGCAAAGAACATGTCAGGATGTGTAAGAAATTATCTCTAAACATATACATACACTTGAAAGTGTAAAGTACAGAAGCTGGATGCCCCACATAGGAACGCCAATTGTAAAAGCCTTTAATACTGCCCCTCGTTGAGTACGCCAATTGTAAAACATGTAATTAAAACAATAAATATTGGACTAGATGTTGAGATAAATCTGCCCAAGAAATGAGAAAAACTGTGTTTTGCTGTCACAACGACAATTTTATTTGCCCTTAAGTTGTTTTGTAAATAAAATAAACCACCACTTAATGTTGTAAAACACTTCCATCTCGTCTGCCGTAGAAGAGTAGAA
>CABFOW010006376.1:0-32765 GCA_902141385.1 Timema californicum | reverse complement strand
AACATAACAGAACATAATATTATGAGAAAAATAGTAATATTAACGGTCAAATAAGAGCAGAAGCCAGTGGTTTTTGTTCACGTAATTATCTTTATTTGTCCCTAATTCTAGTAGGGTGATATCATTTTTGCGGAAGAAAACCATTAGGCCTATTTTGTAATAACATCTTACAACTTCATTCTACAACTTTGCATTTTATGGTTGAATAAATATCCCTTTAACATTATATATTATTTCTTAGTTGGTGTGTTGAAACCAATAGATCTTTACATTATCATTCTGTGTACAACATAACCATGGGAGCAGTAATTAAAACAATAATTATTTAATATTATACTCTTCTTCTTTTTTTGCATTAAGTCTTACTACCCATTCGGGTTATACGCCTATGCTCTAACTACTCTAATGCGTTAGGGATAGTGAAGGTTGAATCAAGAGGAAGTTTACCTTCATTCCCGAGGAAGGAAAGTGGAAACTCATGTAGGAAAAAAACCTTTTCAGTACACCAAACCGAGATCGAACCTCGTCATAGGCAATCTAGTCTATTGCGAGATAGACGCCTTACGCTTGGACCATGCGGTCACCGAAGTGGATAGTACTAATCTTAAAAATTATAAATATGTATTAAAATATTTACCAAAATGTATTTTGATCATGTGTACATTTTAAACGAAAATGTGGGCTATTTTCAGATACTTTATAAATTTCATATGTTATAGAATAAACAATCGAGTCTTCAATTAAAACATAGTTAAATTGATATTTATTTATTTTTAAACTTAATTTTCTCTTGAAAAATTTAGTATTTTGCGTATGGTCGGTTCTTGTATTTAACTTGTCATTATTGTCCGTAGAAACTACATTGTGTTGCGCTACCTAAGCTCTAATACATTGATCCGTAACCTAGGATACCCGCGGGTTATCCACGACAATAAGAGGGGGTGAGAATTAGAAGTTTGCCAACATCAGCGTAAATACCAGCCTGTAAAATTCCCCACCCTAAAACCCTATTTAACCCACCAAGATTAAATTCCCTTACTAATTATGTGGAAAATCTTTACCCATCTAAAATAGATAATTTCCTTTAGATATCGACTCTTCTTAACTAGATTTTTTTGTTTGATATATTTTACTCATTCTAGTACTTACACCCTGGTATCGGATAACTAGCAAAAGGAACGACCGTGGGGTTACAAATTATTTATTTTAATAATTTAAATTTTTTACACACACACACACACCTTTGGTTAAAAGTTACTGCTGCTTTGTTTGGAATTGAGCTGGACATATAATTGTAAACAGTTTGTGGCAAAATTATTAATATTTTTAAAGTGATTTAATAAGTCTAGAGATTCCTTCTTTCACTTTAGTGACACACCTCCCACCCTCGTATAGTTATTAATATAATCTAGGTTAAAGTATGTATTCAATCGGTAAAGGAATTTAGTGTTTTTGATTTAACTTTTTTTTTCCAACGACTTTCCAAAATAAGCATCGTTTGACAATAGTTTGGTGCGCTAATCCAAAGTGTAAATATGAATAAAGTTGTTTTATAGAAAGTGCAACAGTGTTAGCTGGGGTAGAAGATTGAATAAAACACCGTGATAAATTAAATTTGCAAATGGTTCTCCAGTGCACCCGGTCAGGATTTGTATTAATCTTTTTGTCTACAATTATTCACTCTATCGTTATTCTGACACCTTAGACCACGTGACCATGTGTGAGGTTAGGATAATTTAAACGGGTAATAAACTCTTTTTACTGACTTTAGGCTGAAACCAAGTCACACTACGAGTGGTCCTAGCCTGTGGTCTGCGTTATAATATTTTTCTTTTTTTTAGCATGGTGTTTTACTACCCATTCAGGTTATGCACATATGTAGACTAATAAATCCGCTAGTGAGTTAGATATTAGGAAGGTTGAATTCAGAGGAAGTGTATAGTAAATTTGTGTGAGAAAGGCGGAAACCATTTATGAAAAGAACTCTCAGTAGGCCCTATCTCCGACCGGTATCGAACCACGATCTTCCAGTCATCGAAAGTCTAGTCTTTTATTGACATAGTGACACCTTAGACCATGCGGATATTGATTAGGATGACAACTATATTAAAGATCATCAGGGTGCGTAGACTGAGGTGGGATGGTCATGTGTGGCGTGACGGGTATGTACACAACATTCTAGTAGGAAGACCTGGAGAAACAGAAACCCATTGTTAGACTAAGACGTCAATGGAAGGATTATATGAAAATAAATTTGAAATAGGTTGGGAATCAGGTTAGGGATTGAATGGTGGAGTCTCGGTAAAGAATTGAAATGCGAGTTTATGTTCTGGTGGCCATGGGCTTTTGAGGTCCTTAAGACCAGAATTAGTAACAACTATAATTACTCATATTTTTGCCAAGAGTATATTTTATTTTTATGCCTATAGCCTGAACGGATAGTAAAACGTGACGCTAGAATATATTTTTAAATAATAAATAGCTCACGTCAAAGTTTTATTTGTTTCACTCATATATCCCCCTCTCCTTTCGTCCCTAGGTTTGACCCAAACTAGGCCGAATATAATGAAAAATCTAGGCTTATTCTCCATTCCCTTTACCATGCCAATCTATCATTCGAGACGATTAATTAATTTGTGCCGGTCCGTTGATTAAAAAAGGTTGGACAAAACTGCCCTGTAGCATTAGACGCAGATCACAAGCCTGACGTTTTATTCCCGTTTTTATCGTTGAGACATCATGGTAAACGGTAGTTCCTTTTTTTTCCGGGCCCAAGTGTCACGGATTTACGGTATAGGCTTAAGCGGGAAAATACTGTCACGTTTTTCTAGCCTCGTTATATTTTTAAGGGGATCGTGTCCGGGAAATAGCATGCAATATTCTGTAAAGTAGAGCTGGGTATGTATACCAAACGTTGGTTATGCTTTCTGAAGGTTCATAAAAAACGTAATATTAATATTCTTAGAGCTCGATAACTAGAGAACCCATAAATACTGGAAATGTTTACATCCTTGCAAAGAGCTCAAAATCATTTATTGCTAAGGGTTCATTCTTCCCGGTGATGATTTTTTTTTCGCCATAGCAAGGAGTCACAACCTTATATAGGATTTTTTTATAGATAACTTTATCTCACTTTGTTGATTTAGGATGTATACGTTGAAGAAAAAATCTCGGTTTTTAAGGAATAATCTATAAAATGGTTTGCTAACTAAATCAATTTTTCTTAAAACAAAATTATTAAATATTCTAGAACTCCTTTAACATACATTAATACATGCACACTCTTTACAGCTTGACTAATTAACTAACGCTTAGCTCGGGTGGTTCAAGGTATTGACTGGGAAACCTAATGGGAAGAGACCATTGGTAAGATCTAGAGGCAGATGGGAGGGAACCATAAGAATATTATCTGAAAGAGATAGGGTGTAATGAGGTGGACTGGATATAACTAGCTCAAGATAAAGGTAGGGTGTAATGAGGTGGACTGGTTAGAACTAGCTCAAGATAAGGTGTAATGAGGTGGACTAGATAGAACTAGCTCGAGACGAATGAATCTAGATGAACCAAACCAACTAGAGATAATGCGATTAATGGGCCCCAGTGTAATTTGTTAACATATATTGTATGCTAATTTGGATGTTTTTTGCTGATGTGTTTAGAAAGTAGATATTAGATACAATATAAGAACATATATATTGACGCTTGGATTTGTAATCACATTAGATGACTGATAGACATCTAAATCTATAAGCAACATGTTTTAATGATTACATTAGGTTGTATTAATAACTTAACATTGAAAAATATTTATTTGAAAAACTCTACATCAACATTCCATATTCGCTGTCAAGTGAAGAAAACAGGAAATCATACTGCAACGCTCATGTTCGAGCGTAATCGTGTATCTAATATCCCTGTCTGTGAGTTGACCTCTTATTATTATGAACGTACCTCAGAAACGGTAGAGGTGTGTTGTGTCTGCAAAGCCTAGTACGCACTTGGAAATATTGTTTGCAAACAGTTAATAATAAAAACCTTGCTTTGCTTCCAGAATTCAATGATAAAAACGTGATTTCCCGTCCATTTCTTTTTTCTATTTCAATTAGTCCTCTGCTTTCTACCAAAGCAGATACAGGGGTAGTAGGAGCAGCTATTTCAGCAGGAAATCAAGAAGAGAAAGGAATATGAGTTGTTTTTGTCATACAAGCCAATATCTCTATTAATATAATAGTAGTTATTTCACTATATTGATTTATATAACTTAAAAAAAATCTTCCAAAGTTTAATATCCATGCAATAGCCATTAATAAAGCCACATCACCAATACGATTTGACAAAGCAGTTAATATTCCAACATTATAAAATTTTACATTCGGCCAGCAAATTACCAATCAATATGAAATTAGACCAAAACCAACCCACCCAAACAAAATTTTAATCAAATTGGGAATAATAATTGTAAATATTATTGATAAAACAAATATTAAAACTAAAAAAATAAAACGATTAATATTATCATTATCATGTATGTAATCTTCTCTATATATAATAACCAAAGAAGAAATAAATAAAACGCATAGCGCCACGAACCTTTTTATTTCAACTTCATTAGCACTAAGAACTTATCGAACTATTTTAAAACATATGTTTCTATGAAGTATTTTTTTAAGCCTTCATCCGTCACATCCCACAGTAGTCTATTGTTATGGAATATTTATATTGTTTTAAGGGTTTTTCAATTTTCCACGACGTGACAAACTAAAACAGAATGTAGAAATGAGGAACTTATGTGATCTGTGTGAACAACAAAATCAGACTGATCAACGTTGCTTGTTATGAACACATCCATACATAAATTATTTCTTGTAGCCCACTTAAAATTTACAAGAAACTTTGTTTCCTCTTTGGGAAACACAAATGAAACACGAAAACTCTTTTGTAAAAAGTATTCAAAGAGTATGCAAATAATTTACTAATATATCAGAGTTTAAAAAAAACTAAAATATTATCGGAAACAACCGTAGCATCGTTTCCATAATGTTTCTAAATAAAATTTCTGGAAATGTTTCTAAGTACATACTAAGTGCTTTTAGATGAACCGCATTATCTGGTAATGTGTTCTCTTCCTTGTTATATGGAGGAGGAATGGGTTTGTTCAGCGATGACTCTACATGTTTTTTCAACCTTTTGTTATCGGGTTATTTTGACTATTTTGTTGTTAACTTTCTTTTGCGTGTTTGATTTATGTATTTCCTACAAATGAGATATCAGCTGTGCTCAATCGTAGATACCGTAGGACGTAGTTATGGGTAGAAAGGTACACATGACCATCCTTTGAGCCTAACATTGTTTTTTGTCCCCGCGTCTTACTACTCGTTCGACTTATGTGCATATGAACTAATTTCGCTAATGTGCTAATGATAGGAAATATTACTTTAAATGAGGTATTTCCACATTTTTTGCAAATGGACAATCATTTAGGAAATATCACCATCAGTATACCCAACTGGTTATCGCCAGTCCACTCTAGTAAACTATTGGATCATTTCTGACTTAATCCTAGGAATAAACATATATGAATATCCCATGCTGTTAATTTACCACTTCAAGAAAAGAAAACAACCTAAACTAGTGGACACGTAAATGAAGGCATCCATCTTGTATTGTTGTCCATGGGTGAGATAGAGGTCTAGGCAGGAACCAAGCCGGGTGTATTTGAGGAGTTTCTTTTCTAAAGGGTTTTTACAGCTCTCCCTTCATGCAAATGTATGTTGTTAACTTTCTTTTGCGTGTTTGATTTATGTATTTCCTACAAATGAGATATCAGCTGTGCTCAATCGTAGATACCGTAGTACGTAGTTATGGGTAGAAGGGTACACATGATCATCCTTTAATCCTAACATTGTTTTTTGTCCCCGCGTCTTACTACTCGTTCGACTTATGTGTATATGAACTAATTTCGCTAACGTGCTAATGATAGGAAATATTACTTTAAATGAGTTATTTCCACATTTTTTGCTAATGGACAATCATATAGGAAATATCACCTTCAGTATACCCAACTGGTTATCGCCAGTCCACTCTAGTAAACTATTGGATCACTGAAGTGGATCATTTCTGACTTAATCCTAGGAGTAAACATACATGAATATCCCACGCCATTAATTTACCACTTCAAGAAAAGAAAACAACCTAAACTAGTGGACACGTAAATGAAGGCGTCCATCTTGTATTGTTGTCCATGGGCGAGATAGAAGTCTAGGCAGGAACCAAGCCGGGTGTATTTGAGGAGTTTCTTTTCTAAAGGGTTTTTACAGCTCTCCCTTCATGCAAATGTANGGACACGTAAATGAAGGCGTCCATCTTGTATTGTTGTCCATGGGCGAGATAGAAGTCTAGGCAGGAACCAAGCCGGGTGTATTTGAGGAGTTTCTTTTCTAAAGGGTTTTTACAGCTCTCCCTTCATGCAAATGTAAGTACATTCCCCTAGATATACATTCCTTACCCTTCTTCTTCTGTGGATCTGTCCTGAGACAGGTATCAACTAGAAATCATCCATTTTCTTCGGTCCTGAGCGTCTTCTTTCATTCTTTTGTAGCCTCTTTCTTTCCTGATGTCTGTCAGCATTCCAAGCCTTCTTCTTCCTCTTTTTTCCTCTATCCTCCACTCCATGATACTTTTCATTCATCAATCCCTACGTAGTGTGTGGCCTAACCAAGACTTTTCTCTTCGTTGTCATCCTTACCCCAATTAGTCTAGTTTAAAGCTCCGGATGTCGCATGTTCTAAGGCGTCAGTTTCGCAATAGATTAGACTGCCGATGACGGGGTATTTGGAGCTCTAATCCCTGTCGGGTGTACTGAGAGTAGTTTTATCTAGATATTTTCCCACTTTCTCTCTTGTTGACAGCAAGAGTCTTTAAAGTTCACGAGTGAAATCACTTTTTAATAAGGGACTGACTTGTAAGTTTATTCCTTATGATAAATAGAACAACAATATTCCTAAAGTCAAACAATCAAGTGTTTGAAAATCACGCAGCCACTCATATCTCGGATGAATTCACCTCATATTCCTCTTTCTAGTTCTAGAGGGTGTTAACATCGCTTGAATGGTGGTTACCTCGAATAGCACCGCTTTTAAATGGGGGTGGTTTTAGAGCCCCTTGGGGTAAACACGCTCTAGGAACTTGTTTATCAAAACTTCAGAAACTGAACTCTCCCCAACTAGTCCCTATATCGGAAACTCAAACCTTTCAAAACGTCAACAGCCTCGTCACCTCACTTTCCTCAAAGTTATAGCACCCACAATATTCCCCTATATTTTTTTAACCCCAATTCTTATGTCATTTAAAAATAAATAGGCTTTTTTATTACGAAACAAAATTGTCTATAGTATATAATTTAAACTCAATGGCATGTCTGTGTATTTTCTTCCAAAGGTTTTTTCCTACTTCCCGGTGAACTAGAAGATTCAAATTTGTCAAGTAATGTCTTGGGAATCCATGAATTAGGGTAAAAATCCAAAACATTGAAAATTTGAAAAGAGGAAGAATCTGTATTCCCAAAAATTTACCATGATTCCTTTATGGGCCAAAAAATCTATTTTGTCGGATAGCTCTGAAAATATTTCCGGGAATTTCTAACACTTTTAAATACAAACTGGTTGTGTGTGTGTGTGTGTGTGTGTATATATATATATAACAGTTTTTTTTATAAAGTATCATTGGCTGACCCTAAATCAATGGCAAAATGGTGTTCAAAATTTCAACAAATTTTATTTCCAATTTAATTTTCAAGACTTTTATAACTGGGATTTTTCAATGCCGATAGGTTAGATCTCATCATTAGCTTTTTTAAATCGGATCAACTGACCCCAATTGGTACAAAAGTGGAATATTGGATCGAGTGAATATAGAGGTAATACTTTATATCACAAAATTAGCGATAAATATTTTATCTTTATAATTAAGGGATGGTGAAATGGGAGTGAAAAGTATGGGGCTCCAAATTGCGTAAACTAAAATAATTAATTATTTATGGTATCAGTGAGGTAGAAGATTTAAATTTATGGATAAGGTGTAAAGACCACCCCAAACCATAATGAAGGTATGAACATTCTTAAATTTAAAAATTTAAAAATTTAAAACCTTAAAATGGAAAATGGTTCCTCCCAAAATTTTCAAAACCATACAAAATAATCCTTTTTAATAGGTACATTATAAAATTGAAATATAATACCAAACAAAGGTTCAACCTCAAATAACTAGAAGAAAGTGAATATTTAAAATTCAAAATGAGGGTACGGGAAATGGTCAGAGCTGTAAATTTCCCAAACCAAAATTATCGATCCCTTCTTTGTTAGGTAAATAATTTGGTGAAATGGTAAGGATCCCACACCAAAATTCCAAATTTTTTAAAATTATAAATTACAAAATGTAGGGGTGGGTTTTGAGTTATTGAAATGGGGGATGAGAAGAAATTTCCAAAATTATATTTAAAAAAAATCTATTTTATCGTATGAAGTAGAAATTTTGCAGATAGCTAAAAAATTTTTTTTTAAAAAATCAAGTTCCGGGTTGAAGGAAGGTGAAAATCTCAAAATCTAATATAAAAAACGTAGCTAATTGTGATAGAAAATTAAAACACTTAGAAACCGTTAAGATGACCACCCAAAATAATAAAAAATTAAAATATAATGCAAATTTTAATTTTCAAAATTGGTTCCAGAAATGAGGTAGCAAAATTTTCAAAGCCAATAGAAAAATCACTTTGTTGTAGAATATAATTTAAATTGGTCATTTAAGTAAATATACCCTTCTAAATCAGGGATTGATGCCTGAATAAATGAAATTTCAAAATTGAAAATTGGATAATGTAGGAGCTCTTAATTGATACAATTAATGTAAAATACTTTTTTCCGTGTGACTGAAAATTAAAATTAGACATTCACGTAAAAGAACCATTACAGATAGCTTAATAAGTCTTAAAATTTAAAAATGGGAACATGGGAAACAACATAAGTTGGGGAGGGACACTATCTTGTAAAGTCTCCAAAACTATTAGAAAATCTACCTTTTAGTGCCGAATAAAGTTTAAATTTAGCAAATTAGTAAAAAGTATCACCCCAGATAACAAAAAACATTGAAAGATTTGGAAATAAAAAATAGGGGCCTGGGTAATGAACGAAAAGTGTGTGTGTGTGTGTGTGTGTGTGTGGGAGGGTGTGTGTGGGAGGGTGTGTGTGTGTGTGTGTGTAAAAGGAGGCCTCGAAACTGCTAAACTAATATAAACAAAGAATGTTAGATACTTTAAATTTTGTTGATACAATGAAAAAACCTAAAGATAAAATAAAACGAAAGATTATCTTAAAGGGGATTCATATTGCTGCTATTAAATATCGAAATATCGAAGTATAAGCTACCGCGTGTACAGGGGCGACTTAATAAGGATAAGCAACTTCTGGTAGCGTATCTTGGTGATCCATGATGCTCATTTATTCCATATCTCTATATTAGTATGTCATTTCATTTAATTATTTTATAGTCATCTTAAATGAATAGTGAGGCTATTTACTATCTCAAATCAGCACAAGCACCCTGGGGAAGACAGTTATAAATACTAGTAAAATTATAGCTACGGGAAACTTAAACGGTTCCTCTAAAAACATTATTTTTTGTTTTAATGCCACGTCTTACTATCCGTTTGGGCTATACGCTCATGTAATAATTACGCTAATGGTTTTAGGGATAAATAAGGCTATATCTATACAGAGGGTGTCCGCATTTGCGTGGAGAAAGAGACCATTTAGTAAAAACTACCCTCGGTAAACTATACCATGATTCAAACCTCGATCTCCCCGTTATTGCCAGTCTAGTCTAATGTGAGAGTAGTGCCTTAGACCATGCATCCATCGAAGCTATACCCATCCTAGCTATACGCATATTTGCAATAATATGCTAGAGACGAGTAAAGTTTTAAAATAAATGTACCTGTGTTTGCGTGGAGGGAGAGTGGATACACTTTTATAATAAACTATCAGTAGACTCCACCAGTTTTCTAACCCCAAACACACTCTTGTGGGACAATCCAGTCCATTGAAATATTGACACCTTAGACCATATTACCACTGATTCAAATATTATTTGTTTTAATATTGTAGTTTTAATAAATTTTGTTTTATAACCTTTTATTTAATAAGTCACTTCATTATAGTTAGTAATCAAAAATCTAGATTAGGTAACTCTTTACTAAATTATTTTAGGCTTGTTACAAGTATTTCTACAGATTTTTCCCCCCCAAGTATGTTCAATCCCATTCAAAATATAATTGAGTGTTGTTGGGTTGTGAGAAATTGTACAACCGCTACCAGCTCTGGATCTTCATTTAATGTTATTGCTATTAAAAATTGCATCACTATGGAAAAGCTTAAATAACCGTAAGAGCTTTGTAAAACTTTCAACGTCATAAAATTGTTTTAAAATTATGATATGAAGGTAAGAACTTTTACAAGCATTTAACACATTATTACGTTTTTAATGAACCATCGGCTTAGTTAACAGGAAATAACCTAATGAGGAAGTACCAGTATGTAGGTGGGTGACAAAATTGAACGGTAGAAGAAGGTACCAAGAGCTGTTGCGATTTATTTTACCGAATAAATTATTAATTTTGACGTAAGCCTAAGCAACTGGCGGAAATAATGGACAAGCTCGTCAAGTCTGATTTACTGGGGATGAGGAGGTTGGGGTTTGATTATCGACTGGTCATATTGAGGGTGTTTAGTCCTAAATGGTTACCCGTCATGCAAATGTGGGTACAATTAATCTCAAATCTAACTTCCTCAACTCTAACATATTAGTGTATTTAAACAAGTATAGGCCAAACGGTTAAGAACATGCGCAGATAAAAATTGATGTAAAGCAATAATTAAGAAGAGTTTTTTTAAATGATATTACTAATTATTATTATTATTAGCACCGCGTCTTACTACCCGTTCGGGTTATACGCACTTACGCTAATGTGTAATGGTAGGGTGATTGTGAGATGAAATGGAGGACCTACAGTTTAACGTGGAATCCGAACCACGGTGGAGGCCTGGCATTCCCCACATTCACAAGATGTCTTGTCAGAGGTGAAGGAAGGGTTTGGTAATCAGATAAATATATGCCGGGACCGAGGATTGAACCCCGGCCACCAGTACAGAAGTCCGACACCTTACCCCTAGACCACCAAGTCACCCGATATTACTAATAAACTTTTAAAAAATATAAACCCATTGACAAATGATGTAACTACTGCAAAACAAATATTGATATACATCCCAAATATTATGATGGTCATTCGGTCGTTCGCAAGTTGCGCAACCAATAACGTTGGTTCCACAATTCGTCAGTGTAATAAAGTTACCAACCCTTGTGGCTGGAATATGAGAGGGAAGTTTTATGTGGAGCATATCTGACGGTAAGTCACTCAGGCTACAAGACAGTCGTGTTGCAACTTAGTTACTGTAGTTTCACATGTTCGCCGAAAAACAAGAGAGGAACAGAAACTTAATCACGTGACGACCAAGAACAAAATTACAGTCTCATCGGCCCTGTATGCTTGGCACGACCTGAGCTAACTTCAGCTTTCCTTTTTCTGCGCAACGACATTAGCTTGGGAGACCCAAAAATGTCAAAACCAATTGACGCAATAGCGCACATGTGCCTAAAATGCTAGGTACTAGAAGACAATTATATCTATTGTTATGGAATTATTTTAAATAACTTGAAAAATATAAAGTGCATATGTCGTTCTCGCTGTGTTCTATTCGTTTTACAAACCCAATACGAACTTTTTAATAAAAGCAAAAGAGTGTGTATTTGTTTGCCCAGAGTTTTGTTCAAACTTCTCTATTAAAAGGATTTACTTAAGTGTTGTAGCCATCCCCCAAACTTTCAAAATTGAGATTGTCTGCAGGGGGTATTCAGCACACAGCAATCACACAGTTAAAGTTATATAGTTATGACCTATGGGACATACCATATTTATCATAAAACTCCAAAACTTTATAAAACCCCACATTCCGATAACCTGTCTTAGCTATGGACACAAATCATTCTGCCTCCTGTTTATAAAAATCAAATATATATATAACTAAACAGGGAACAGACTTCAAGCGAAACCCGAAATTGCTTTTCTTGGAGACAAGCCTACCCCTAGAAAATAAAGGATTTCAGTAGTTGGCCGTTTCTAGTTTATGTTGCAAAGCATCATGGGTCAACATACGTTTGCCTAGCGTGTGAATTGTTGCCGTGCTACTAAAGCAGATTCTGCTCTCTAGTTTAGGCAAACGTGTGTATCAATCTATTGTGACTGGTTGGACTAGACTAAAAAGTGCGACCGAGTGGTACATGTACATTACGAGACAGTTGTGTTGCGGCCGAGTGTTACACGTGCATTACAAGACAGTTGTGTTGCGGTCGAGTGTTACACGTGCATTACAAGGCAGTTGTGTTGCGGTCAAGTGTTAAATATACATTACAAGGCTGTTGTGTTGCGGTCAAGTGTTAAATATATATTACAAGGCAGTTGTGTTGCGGTCAAGTGTTAAATATACATTAAAAGGCAGTTGTGTTGCGGTCAAGTGTTAAATATACATTACAAGGCAGTTGTGTTGCGGCCGTGTTTTACATGTGCATTACAAGGCAGTTGTGTTGCGGCCGTGTTTTACATGTGCATTACAAGGCAGTTGTGTTGCGGCCGTGTTTTACATGTGCATTACAAGGCAGTTGTGTTACGGCCGAGTGTTACATGTGCATTACAAGACAGTTGTGTTGCAGCCGAGTGTTACACGTGCATTACAAGACAGTTGTGTTGCAACCGAGTGTTACACGTGCATTACAAGACAATTGTGTTGCAGCCGAGTGTTACATGTGCATTACAAGACAGTTGTGTTGCGGTCAAATGTTACATGTACATTACAAGACAGTTGTGTTGCGGCCGAGTGTTACATTTACATTACAAGGCAGTTTGGTTGGTTGTGTTGCGACCGAGTTAGTGACTGGCTAGGCTAGACAAGACACTGCGACCAATTATGATATTTACACTTCGTTTTCCGTAAAGGCTTTCTTCTATGGTGCATCTTATAAGATATAGAAATAGTGGATCTCGTCAAGGTTATACTAATCTTTCAACGTAAACAGTATCACCGGAGACGAACAGGTGTACTGGGAGGTGGTTACTTACCTTTTTCTATACTGCTAGTGCGAATACACTTCTTCTAAGCTACCTTTATCTCTTGGAAAAAGTCGTTAATAATCACGTTAGGTTAAAAAAAACTATAGGAAATAAAAAGATGCAAACTTATAGAGTATTAATAGCATTATAGTTTACCACATAGGCCTACTGAACCCTCCCCTCACCCTTGTTCTCAGCACAATCCCCAACTTAAAGTAGCAGGGATTATGTCACTCTCTACCCTCCAACCACTTGCCTTCTCAAGACTTTGCCAAGTGACTAACAAATTATCTCCAATAAATATATAATAGCGTGTGCTGGCTACATAAATCTGTAGCCCAATTTGTGGAATAATTAGCCAGCAGCTACTAATGTACCGTTTCCCAGGGATGCCCGAATGTACTGATTATACATCCTTTCCGTGAAGGCTCTTTCCATGTCCCGATGAGATAATTTGATGATAGTGAATATGATGTGAAACCACTCAATAATTAGCCAAATATTGGTAACCTAGATAATTATTCACTTTTTGAGAAAAATCACCTTGGTACTAACCGGAAATTGAACCCGGGATCTCTAGTTCGGCAGCCAGGTACTCTGACCACTATACCATGAGGCCTGTAGTATTACCGATGATTTTTTTTTATCTATAACTGACTGAATGCTCCTTAGAATGGACTCGACATGATGGTTTCATGTGTTAAGTACCGGTACCGGTATGTGTTCCTGTTTAGCTTGTTTGTTCAATATTGTTGCACTTAGTAAAATAGGCCTAAAATTATCACACCTCTGATTAGGTCAATACTCTACTTAGCACTCTATAAATATATATTTTAATATAATTTTGCATATTTATATTTTTCCTAAATGCATCTGCTTGTATAATACATCCAACCTCACACACACACACACACACACACACACTTAAATTCATTAAGACCGAAGAATACACACAGTGTACATTTAAGAGCATATAAAATTCAATGCAAAGTGAAAAATATTGACAAAATGTCACTTTGAGTAGTGAATTGCCGTGAAAAATCTAAAATGTCTCAAGAATGACAGCTCCCAAGATGTATAATGCGATATTAGTGGAACAGTTTCTGGGGAGCACTACGGAAAACACCTGCAGACAATTTTCCATAATAAGGACCTTGTCTGACAGCTAGAAAATATACCAGATCTATTTTTACTTATTCATATGTCAAGTCATGTGATCTGCAGCTGTCATCTTAAAATATATTAGCCCTATCAATACGTTCAAAATAACACACAAATAGAATAGTAAAATACTTTCAATGTTAGCCTAAAAAACACTATTTTCTTAAAGGTTCTTCTAAAGATAATTGGACTGTAACATTGGTAGGTGATACAGCTGGAGCTAGAAGTGGCATCTTGTTGCGATTTTTTGTGCAGTCTACCATAGAAAACATTGTAATTGAGGCCAATTAACCCGTTTAAATCTTATTATATAATACTCTTAAGCTTGTATCAATTTCTATGTTGTCAAATAAATTTAAAAAACCTCACTTCGATTAGTTTTTTTTAGTTAGAGACTAGTCTTGTATTTTATTTCCCGGATAATTAGCCTTAAGATGGGCTATCAAGTTTAATATATAGGCCTACCAAATAAAAAAGCTCATATTTGTAATCAGGGTAGTTCTAAACATGTTTGTATACTTTTGGATTCAAACTTCATTTCAACCCCGTAAGCATAATAACCGTTATTATTATCATCGTTGTTATTATTATTATAATTATTATTATTATAAACGTGATAGTGGAATGAGCCCAGGTATGGTAGAGTTTTAAGTTTAGTGATGTTGGTAGTAGCCTTTAGCTGTTTTTTTACAACTTGTCTCTGTTTATTTGTAGTATAGGGAACATGGCAGTGCATGTAAAGTGTGCAGTAAATTAATGGTCTATGAAAGCTTTGTTCTGTAGTGCTTGTAAATTTACCGTTCTATTGAACAGGCCGTTAATAATGTTGTTGACTTCACTTCCACTTTGTAATGTTTTGTCGGTGAGTGACGTCATCGCCTAGGTGGAAGGCTAAAAAGAGGGAGAAGATCACTGTCATGGGTAAAAAAAAGGTATTTTCAAACCACATGTTTAAGAATCTTTTCTTACACTATAAAAAAAGTTAATATATGTTCAGCGCAACGTATATTAACACCAAGAAGTCACCAACCTTGCAAATTAAACAAAGTTTTTTTTAGAATTACAAACAACTATATCTTCATCAGGATCGCAAGTATTTTCTAACACCCAGTAAATGTTTGTTTCTCTATCGATCACCAAACTTCTCTTTTTCTCGTTCGCTTCCCTCCCAAACAAACGTTGACCGTGAAAGAAAGAATGAGTCAAATATATAGTAAACTCGACATAGTTACACAATGTGTGTTAGTGGTTTCTAACGATAACTTGCAGAATTATGGTTTTTTATTACTTTACTCCAAAACTGTTGTCTGTTTGGTAGCGTAATCTGGTATTTATCTCGAGACTCAAAATTAAACAATCGCACCTTACTCCTTCAACAAAGTAAAGTCCACATATTTTAAATATTGATATTTAATTTTGAATAGTTGATAATATTAATAGCGTCCCTAACCACTCTAATGTGCTCCAGGGGCAGGTGTGGAGGGAGAGTGGCCAACCATTTATGTAAAATCACCCGACTGGGATCAAACCCTAACCTGCAATTTCGTGGTGCTAAAGGGATGTAGTTCGTGAAAAATAACCCTAAGTACACCCACCCAAAGCTCAAACCCTGATCTCTCCGTCACGGGTAAAATCAAACAATTCTAGAATGGCGTTTAGCTTGAGTACCCAACAATGAGAGTTTAAAAAATGCTTAGTACTTTCTGTGAGTATTTTAAAATCAAATAAAACATAAATAATTTCTTGGAAATACAAAATAAAGAACACACTTAGAAGTGAAAGATTGATTTAAAAGCTATAAATGTGGTAGGCTTATGAGTCATTCCCAAGAATCTTTACCTAGATATATTTTATTTGCTTAATTTTAGTCTCAAATACTATCATGCATTTATACATAATGGGATGTGTGCCCCGGCTCGCTCTTTTGAGATTTGGTTTCAATTTCGATGTTTAAAAGCTATATATAGCATAGCTTTAAAATGTTGTCCATTACAGTTTATATACATTTTTTTATATTCAATAAAAGATTCTTAAAGTTAGACCAATAGAGTTGGATTGTCCGGGAGAACCTTCTAGTGAATATAAAATTAAACCTAAATGTAGAGTATTGACAAAAAAAAACTATTTTTTTTTTGATTGACACATTCTGTCAAAACTGACAGCTACGAAACGGATGAATATATTTAAATATACATAGTAGATTTTATAATTATCAGCTATTGATTATTCCTATAGCAATCCGACTATCTATTTACGACTTACGAGGCCTTTTTATTAACAGTTGATAAAATCTAGTTTCACCTTCATCTATAAATCATCAATCATTTAATAGACTCCAAATTTGATGAAACAAATTAATAACGTGACAAAAAATGACTATTTGTGTGAACAGATCTACCAAAACCAAAATTAAATATAAATAATTATCTTTGAAATTAGTGATCTTACATAATAGGTCAATTAAATCTTTTTGACACGAAATTTCTCAAAGATTAAAATACTAATTAAAAAAAAGTTTGTTCAAAAATTAGTTTATAATAAACTAATGGGTATTACAGCATACATCTCAATAGGGTTATATTCTGGGTATAGAAGAAGCGAATAAAAAGAGATAGGGGGAATCCATTGCAATTTGTGATCTATAGTGTCTTTGCGTATCCTTTGTTTACCCTGAAAGGTAGCAAGTTTACCTTGCCTGGTTCTACAATGGCGTAGGCTATTATATAGGACGATAGAATGGTCTGTCAAGATAAGATACCTTTCAGAGTAAATGGAGTATATACACAGAACAATTGACAACTATAGAGGATCAAATTCTTCTACGGTTTCTTAACATCAAGATAAGGTCCAATTGAATAAAAGCTATCATAAAAATGTAACACTCAATTTTTTCTTTCATAAAATATAAATTTGTATGTATTGTCACAATGTCTAATGCGCTACTCTCGCAGTAGGCTAGAATTCCTATGATGGGAAGATCGAGGTTTGAATCTCGGTCGAGTGTACTGAGAGTGGTTTAAAAAAATGTTTTCCACTCTCCCACCACGCAAATGCGAGTACACTTCATTAAAATACAACCTTAACTATCCCTAAAACTATTAGTGTAATTAGTACATAGGCATGTAACCAGAAAACAATATTTTTATTTATTCAGTGTTTGCTGGCTCGGTATCTTACAATCTTTAAATCCGGGCCGTTTTTTCACATAACTTTCACTTTATTTACACAATTTCAATATGAATTTTCTTTTTAAAAATTTCAACACATATTTTGGCTCTTAACTTAAATGAAATTCAACTACCCCTAGCTCAATTTGGTACACCCCGGGTATATTACGCCCCCGGTAGCCTCCCCCGCTGGGCCCATCACAACGCCCGGGATTTCACTCCCAAGTCCGCCAAGCGCTCAGCAGAGGTGGGCATCCCCATATTCACCACCTGAGGAGGCGCCCTATCAGAGTTGGAAGCCCCGCCTACTTTCTACCATCATACTTCTGTTTCCACCCTTCCTTCCACCCTTGGCAGTTGAATTTCCTAATCTACCCCCTACCTAGTTCCCCCGTCCCTAATTATCTATATTAATTACTAACTAAGCTAAACTAAATTTACTAAATTATTCTATTCCCATTTCTGCCGGGGAACTCCATCACCCCGATGGCATCAGAGGGCTGCAGGGCAGCCGCCTTTCTCCATCTTGACTCTGAGGGCCCATCAACCAAAATCCACCTCTCTTGTTTCCAAGGTGGTGGGTCATACGGTGCAGGGAACCCCTCAGAGTTCATAATTATTCCACTAACTTTTTGTTCATACGACTGGAAAACTGTCTTTTGGATCATAAGGGCATCCCCTGTGTTCCTTCAGACACTCAGTCGTACTGGAATCCAGTTCCCAGGGCTCGCGCTTGCTCCTCCCAGCACATACACATTTTTTTTCCCGGCAAGGATTGTTACAGCTTATTCCCTTTTAACAATCCTTTTTCCCTACTCACTCCCCGCTGAGACCGCACTAGTGTCCGCGTCAGTCTCGCCCTCCATGTCGCTGTCATCTTCTTCGTCATTGTCAGTGTCAACGTCCCATCTTATTCGTCCCTGTGCCTCTTTAAGTCTGTCTATGTAAGCAGTCTTTGCTCTATCTGACGCTTCCAGTGCAATCTGGTCCAAGAATTTCCAATAGATTGGGTCCCTCATTACTTCACCTACTAATCTTCCCTGGATCTCTCTCTGGTAGTTCCTCCTTGCTTCTAGTGTAAACAGAAAAGAATAGTAAGAAGTGGTGCTAAAGAAATAATACGTAAGCTGCAACATAAATTCGAGTGTATTAACATTGTAAATCTTATATTTATATACTGCCACGTGATGGGTGAGCAGAATCGAGAGCTAATACGTAGTGATCCCTTCTCGCCCTTCCATCATCTACTGCTTTGGATCCCTGCCAGAGTTCGTCAGGTGCATCCTCCAACGACAACCGTGTCAATACCTGCCGGCCGTGGAGGTATCGACAATGTTGACTGATTGACCGGCTGCGAGCGACAGCCACTTCATCTCATTGCACTAGATTCGAGTTAGGTCAGTTCGCTATCAACTTCAAACCAGAGTATAGTGGCAAATGTTTGTGGTTCAACAAAGCTTTGAATTGTTTTTAACGATTTTTATTTTCCTTGCGTTACTATTTAAACTTTAGATTAACAAACGTTTCTGTTAAAATAAATATTTCTGTGGGCCTTCCTTAACGTGTTTATATATAGGGATGAGGAAGGTTGAATTTTGCAGTGAGTGTACCTGCATTTCCGTAGGAGGAGAATTAAAAACCATTTAGGGAAAATGGCGCAATACACTCAAATGGAACTCAAACCTAGATCTTCCCGTCATCGGGAAAATAGTTCATCGAAAAAGTTATACCTTTGACTATTAGAGCACCTCAATAAATTTGGTTCTATATTTTATATAGTAGTTATAAAACTATACAATATAAATACTATAGATATTTATATACATGATCTGATTTATGTCGGAAGTAACTGGAGCTAGGATAATAGACCTCAAAATAATACAAAAAGTCCATATGAACACATGTCCTTCATTTGATGGTTTCTGAGATAAAGCCTTCCAAGATTCTGCTGGAATTGTTAATATACTTATTGGATACACCCTTGTTAGTGTAGCTGCAGCCCTGTCTGTGTACGAGCAGTGATGCATCACTTACAAAAGGTGCTACAGGTGCTACGTATTCTTTTATCTAATCTTAACAAAACACACTTATATTCACTAAAAACATGTATATAAAAAACGTGCCAAGTTCTAGACTACACAAAAACTTAAATTATTCAGCCTCGAAAAGGCGTGAGATGTAAAATAGTGACGAATTCAAGTTACAATGTCCTCCCAAATATCTTGTCTCTTCTCGTTCTATCTAGTTGCGTTAATCTGATTTTATTTCACTAGTTAAAGTCCTTCTCTACACTTAAACTAAAGACTTAAAATCATATTATCACACTTAGTCTTAAAAGCAGTGACATGCTGTTTGGAAAGACATTGCAAGTTGAACTCGGCTCTTTTATTTCGCAAGCCTTTTCGAGGCTGAATTAATTTAAGGTATTTTGTGGTGTTAAGCTTGGCACGTTTTTTACATAAATATTTTTAGTGGATTTAATATACGTGGCTCACATTCATCCAGGATAGTCGGGGAGAGATGGATTAAGGACGAGGAAGATAAAAATGTAGCATATTAGAATTTTGGAGGGAAACCATTTAGAATAAACAACACCTTGCTATAGCCAGCAGGGATACAAACCTCAACTTCCACGTAACCAGCAAACCAGAGCAGACAAGATTGATACCTTACTGTGGATTCACGTTCGCTGAAACACTGGTGCAGAACAGAAACGTGGTCACGTGACGAGCTCTAAGCCAATAACAAGATGTACCCCTAATCGGCGCGAGCTGTTCCGCTGAAGTTCAACTCATCTCTACTTTGTCCGCTTATGCCTGAGATGTTCGGCACAGGAGAACAAATCAAATCTCAAACTTAGCCATCTTAAACCAGTGCGCATGCGCATTTGACAACGCGTGCTCTCTACAACCAGAAGCAAGCAGACAGCTTCGCTGGCCTTTGTGAGCGTTTTGAAATGCCCGTTAATGTAAAGCGTGTTATCGATGTATTGGATTGTGCCCTGACACAGCGTTGTAATTTGAAAACATCCATCAGGAGAAATATATAAAATATATGTTGATCCACTAGAAAATAAAGTATGTTGATAATAAGCTGTTTTAAGTCTGCGTTGTAATGCATCATGAATTTCTGCGCTACTCAAGCAGATTTTGCTTTCTATTTTCGGCGAACGTGTGAATCAAGCTTTAGTCTGTGTGCCCACCTGTGTGGATATTTATATATAGCTATGAGAATATTGTATACAGACTGCCTAATAATTTTAGATATAATAAAACATACATTTTAGTTTAACTTTAAAAATTAGTATTTCTTTGAAAAATAAAATAATAAGCTAAATAAAAATAATACATTTTAATATTAATATTGTGGTGTTAACAAAACGAATTTATTTAAATCCCATCATGTCTCACAACTGTTCAGGTTATACGCATGCATGTATATATACATTAGGAAAAGGGTGTATTTATGAGGAAGGTAGCATTTAGATTAAATGTACCCACATTTACGTGAAGAGTGGGTAAGCTGATTTTGAACCTAAACCTCCACGTCATTGACAAAGCAGACTAAATGATTTCGACATATAGATACGGGTCGCATTTCGTGTTTTTTTTTATATTACCTCTGTCTGACACATTAGCTCAGTCGGTAGCGTGTCTGTCTACTTAGCTAAAAGTCCCGGGTTCTATTCCTGGCATGGCTAAAAATTTATCATTGGTAATGTATGGGTTTCCCCTTTCACAATGATTAACTAACGCCTGGGGGCTGGATGTTGAGTCTGTTTTGGATAAAAGTTAGTTTGTAAGTCCTGTTCTGATATAATTAGTATGTTTATAAAGTGTACGTTAAATAACTCAAATAAATGACAACATAAAATTATAATGTTCAACACAAAGGTTATTAACGGCTTAAAAAAAATGGGTGGGGATAATGAATTAGGTTTTGAGGTAGGTACTGCAATCACACCCAACTGGAACTCACCCACGTCATCTAAGACCAATCACCTATCTAAGGTTAATGTTAGTTGCGGATATATTAATATTGAAGCGTACAGCTAAATACATTAAAAGCAGCATGTTTACAAAACTAAACGCCGCGTGAAAAAGATTTTAAAATGTTGGTGGTCAGTGTGTCTCCAATATATAAGCAAAGTGTTATTAGTGACGGTGCTAATAACAGAGCCAAACAGCGAACTGTCTGCAGGGTAGTTTGTTTAATTAGCGGTATTGTCCAATGTATTTTCAGCTCACTTATATTAGTCAACTACTTGTGACCTTGCATCAGTGGGCATGCAAAGCTCCAGTCTAATATTGTCTTGTTTACTGGTGACGTAGGTCGGGGGTTCAAATCTCGGACATGTGTATCATGGTATATTTAAGGCTCCAAGTACTTATTTTGAGTGATTATTTTTAAATAAGCTTTTTTAACTATTAGGCAAATAAAATATCACACTTAACAAAATAAAACCCTCTTTGGTAGCCGCGTGGTCAAACGCGCTACTCTCGCAGTAGATTATACTGTCGATGATGGGGAGATAGAGATTCGAATCTTGGTCGGGTGTACCGAGGGTTGTTTTTTCCTAAATGGTTTTCAACTTCGCGTAAATGTGGGTACATTTAATCTAGATATTACCTTCCCCATCACAAAAACCATTAGCTTAATTAGTACTTAAGTGTATAGCCATAGCGCGTAATAAGACGTGGTGCTAAAAATAAATAATGACTAATGAATAAGCTAGATATTTTGCAATATTTAAATAAATATTATCTGTACATATATTTGTATTATAAACTATGAGCTATTTAAACTACTTGTACTTATCCAAAATTTCCAGATAGTGCACGGTTTATTTGAAAAGACCATAATTACATTCATCAGAACATATATTAACATTTGAGGGCATTTTATATTTATAAAGTCATATGTCACGCTTTTTTTATTTTTACATGAAATAAGCATTTGAGCCCTACTAATAAAATAAACATGAAACAAGCTAACATTAGATATTTGATTCATTCAACCACAACCAAATATTGTCAATATGATTAAAATTGTAATTAGAACTCAACTCACCATAATTCTAGTGACACCTGCTAAAGGCCCCATTTATCTCATTTAAGTCGAACGTAGATGTCTGTAGTAATTTCATGTTAGGTTTCTTATCTAATAATAATATTTAGCACCGCGTCTTACTACCCGTTCGGGTTGTACGCTTTAAGTACTAATTACTCTAATGGATTAGGAATTGGGAAGGTTGAATTAGAGGAAGTGAACCCGCATTTGCGTGGAGGGAGAGTGGAAAACCATTTAGGAAAAACCACCCCCAGTTCACCCGACCGAGATTCGAACCTCGATCTCCCCGTCCTCAGCAGTCGAGCTCAACACAACAAGCGCGTTAGCCAACTACGCCACCGAGGCGGGTGTTTCTTATCTATTATTCTTCAATAATTATTGACATCTTACATCAATAATACCAGCTATGTCAGGATAGTATGTGGTTGAAAGATCTAGGCAACCCTGTCAAACTCGTTTTATCATTAGGGAGGGACACATTGAGAACTTTAAATATCGAAAAGGCTGCACTTAAAAAAGTTAATTATTGTCAGTAACTTAATTAAAAATAATTATTTAAGCTCATTAGTTATTACTTTAATATTACAATAAAAAAAAAGAATAAATCAATTTCTAAAGCAATAAGACTCGCCCTATATTTGTTAACAAAAAAAATTGAAATATTTTTTCACAAAGGTCTTTAAATCCCGTGCCAAATTCACCTTCGTAATAATTGTTGATAAATTTATGTCAATAAGCTGAGATAACTCATGTGTTCGGTTCCATTACATGTTAGAAAACAACTTTTAACATATGTATGCGCCGCCAAACATACACATATTGGGCGCGCGAATTCAACTCCTCTTGGGAATCGATCCATGTCGAAGAAAAAGTATAAATTTGGTACACCAGCCTCAGATTCATCCAAATTCATAAAAATCACTATCTCAAAGGTTGTATTTCTACGACGTTTATAAAAAGAAGAAAAGGGCCTCTTTGTTAAACAATCCATCATATGGTCTGCGGGCTACACGAAATCATCTAAGGCGTAACTCTCGCAATAGACTGGACTGCCTATGATGGGAAGTACGGGATTGGAATCCCTGTTGGGTGTAATGAGTTTATTTTTTTCCTAAATGGTTGTCCACATGCAAATTTGGGTACACTCGCTCTAAAATTCAACCTTCCTCATTCCTAGCACATTATTGTACTTAGTGGATTACAAAAGCGTATACCCTGGACGGGTAGAAAAAACATGGTGCTAATAGTAAACAAGTTTATGCTAGTGGATATTTTCAATATATTACTGACGTAGTTTTTTATTTATAATAGTATAAGAAGAAAATAAATAAGCATAATTATTTGGAATAGTATTAACGATACTTAAAAGGCAGTTGCTATAAAAAAAGGTTTAAATCTAAAGGAAATAAGAATTATGTGTAAAAAGTAGGCCTATATCTTTATATAGTCTCTCTGAGATTTTATTTTAAAGAATGTTATGATTTATTTTAACTTCATTTAATAAATAGTATAGTATTGTACGAGTATTTTTTAATCCATCCTAATTATATTTTAATCCAATTAGATAACAAATCAAGCTCAAGTGTCAAATCATGCTCAGAACTGGTAAGCTCTAACTTAAAGAAACGTTGGTATTCGTGAGCTCTGTCATATTATTTGAGTAATAGTAAAATCTCAAACCACTTCTGTTCCTAATAGCTCCACTCAAGAGCGAGGCTGAGTGTTGTGAGCGAGGCTGAGTGTTGTTTGAGTGCTAGTTTAGTGTTAAAGTAATATATTTCTGTTCAGACCCTAACACATCACTAAAGCTCCAATAAATCTGTTGACGTCATTTCTTGGTCAAATGGCTTACCCCTTCTCAAAGTAAATTTCTCTAATTAAACTAAACAAACACCCAAACGCCCTCACACTCCATTTTGTAGGGCAAGCCTTACATGCATAATAAGAAATTTGATAATTCCTTCCCCCACTCCTCCATTCGCTAAAATGAAAATTAATTGTCTGAAGTGTTTATGTTGCGCTTTGCCAGAATTAAGTTGTGATAAGCCTCTGTCATAATACAGAGACATTAACGCCCTCCCTAGTCACACAAACTGCAACTTTATCGATAGTCAGACACCCTTAGCTCGATCAGTAATTTGTCTGTCTACTGAGCTAGAGGCACTGGACTCTATTTCCAGAATTTACAAAATATTTATTATTAGTAAAAGCTGGTGCTTTTCTTTAATGGGATAAATACATTTCCGGGGGAAATGAATGTTGATTCTGTTATATTTGTTGGGTTTTGTTTTGGACCCTGGGTGATTAACATGTACTTTCTTTACCAACTGAGAATATTATTACACGACCTAAAGGTAATAGTATGGTTTGTTAGGAAGAACAGTATATCATTGTTACTAAAGATACTTACAACAATTTTAATATATTCATATATCAAGTTATATTATTTTCAGCTGTCACTTTAAATAAGTCTAATAATTATTAATACTTATAAATAACACAATAGTTGAATGTTATCAATGTTGGCCGCAAATAAATACGTTTGAATTTTCTAAACTGTTCTTCCAACCAAAATAAGGTTAAAACTAACCACTCTAGAACAAATATAACACCCAATCACCTGCTGATTATTACTGTAAAAGGGGAAGCCCCCATTTCACACAAAATTAATTTTTTGACCTTACCAGGAATAATAATGATAATAATAATAGCCTTTATTTATCTGGCGAAGTTAAAGGCGTTAACCTTATCTTACACTTCCCACCAGCGTGGATACAACATACACTATTACATTTATTGAAAAACAAACAAATTTTAATAAAGGAATATTCAAATTTGTAGAAAAAACATTCGCACACTCATTAATACACTCATTTAAAGCTCAAATAGTTTCAAGAACTCAGTTTAGCTTGCTAGAAAAGATAAATTATTGCTTAACCGCACGCTTGAAGGGAATTTTAAATTTTAGGTGGAGAGTCAAACTACCTAGTTTGTTCAAAACCTGTGATGTCAGGGCAGTAAAATAACTAGAATATGTTTTAGATATATTTTTGGGAATAGATTTTGTGGAGTGGATTCGGATCTAGTTGCACGGATGTGTTTATCCTTCAGAAATAGGAATAGTGAGGAGATATATTATTACTATTATTATTATTATTATTATTATTATTACTATTATTATTATTATTAGCACCGTGTCTTACTACCCGTTCGGTTTATACGCACTTACGCTAATGTGAAATGGTAGGGTGATTGTGAGATGAAATGAAGGACCTACAGTTTAACGTGGAATCCGAACCACGGCGGAGACCTGGCATTCCTCACATTCACAAGATGCCTTGTCAGAGGTGAAGGAAGGGTTTGGTAATCAGATAAATCTTTGCCGGGACCGAGGATTGAACCCCGGCCACCAGCATAGAATTCTGACACCTTACCCCTAGACCGCCAGGTCACCGAGGAGAGATATTGAACCTAGAACTATTAGCTCAGTTAAATAGAAGAGTAAAATCGTCAACTATTTTACTCACTAGCGTAATTACTTTATGGCATTAGGAACTGGAAAATTGATTGCCACACATATAATAATACGCCACTTATCCCTATCTTGGACTAGTTCTATCCAGTCCACCTCATTACACCCTATCTCTTTCAGCTACATCCTAATGTTATTCTCCCATCTGCTCTAGGTCTTCCCAATGGTCTCTTCCCGTTGGGTTCATTCGTCAGTACCCCGGATGACGTTCTAGAATCTTTCATTCGCGCTACCCACTGTTTTCTAATAGACTTGATTATCCTAAAAATATCTTGTAGTAGTACAAGGTATGCAAGTCATTATTATGTAACATCCTCCTCTCCTCAATATCTTCATCCTTTTTTTGAACCAAATATCTTCCTAAGCATATTGTTTTCAAACACCCTAAATTTATTTTCGTTACGAAAGGTAAAAAGCCACGTTTCATATCCATGGAGAACTGGTAAAATTGTTGTTTTATATATTCCTCAAAAGCAGGCAAAATGTCATCAACTTACTGACCAAGTAATAGAATGCATTTACCTACTGTATTTTCTTCCTAATTTCCAATCTAATATGAGTATTTCTAGTTAAAATTGTAAATTCATTAACCCTGTCAAATAATATGTTATTCACAGCGATCTCTAAATTATCGTCCCCAATCTATGTGATCATATACTCAGTCTTTTCAGTGTTCACTTCTAAACTCATTTCATTGGTAGCTTTTAATAAAATGTCTGCATTTTTGCAACAACTTCTTTACTATTGCCTAAAAAAAGCTTTATCATCTGCATATCCTAATGGCTCCATGGTTCCGTTTGGTAACCTCTCCACACTCTCTTTCATTACCCTAATAGCAGACTAAGTATTGATTAAAAAATACCGGGTAAAGTGTTTCTCGCTAACCTTAGAAGTTAAAATGGTTCTACTTTAATCGTTACTAGCAGCTATTCAAATATAGCTAAACAAGCGAGTAAAATGTGTCTGTCTAATGTTTGTCTCACTTTATTTAATATAGTTTAGAAAGTAAATAAAGTGATTCGATTCCTAAATATTTAAAGAATATTTAGAAATTTTACCATTACAGTATATAATCTTATATATCGGGTAATCGGCTATAAAAATTATAAACAATTTTAAATATAAGTATGTAATACTTCAATGTGAATTTGTACTACAGTAAGAGGGGGTTATAAAAATTAATTTAAAACTCACCAATTAATTTTCAGGTGCATAAACTAGTTCTTTGTAATTAAAAAAGCAAAATCACTATCAATTTTTCAGCGAGTGAACTCGTTTGCGATAAACGACTGAAATCTACCGGTACGTAATAAATTATTGTTTTTAGTTGTTTTTTTATTCATTATAAGCAAGGACTAAATCTGACGTAACTGCTGAACGGATCTAATACTGTCCATAGCTATGACGTCGCATCATTGTGTATTATTTTTGTTTCCTTTTCACCACACGTGCTACAAACTCTGACGTAGCTCTTATGTTAGTATTTCCTCGTTTCTTCCACCACGTGAGCTATAACTGTGACGTCAGACAATCCCGTACACTGCTCCGGGTCAGACGTCCAATCTCCCGCGCTTTGCCACTTGCACCGGACATCGTGAGAGACGAACACTTCCTCGGACATGTCCCACGTGGTTTCTTCTACACCACACTATGCAAGAACTAAGATGAGTAATTCATTTTAACACCCCGTCTTACTACCCATTCTGATTGTGCACATAATTATGTACTAATTATGTTGGTGTGTTTGGGATGGGGAAGGCTGAATTTAGATTAAGTGTACCCGCATTTGCGTTAAGGAAGAGAGGAAAACCATTTAGGAAATACATATTTAGTACACCCTACCGGAGAGTCAAATGAAAAATAAAATAAATATTGGCGAGCCAAATTCTTTCATTATTTAATTTTTCTTGAAAATTCATTTAAAAAAACACGCCTAATATACTGACACGAATACGTTTAAATACATTGAGAATGTATAACAATCATAAACACCTTAGTAGCTTAGTAAGTTTTTAAATTCGTTCAGAAGTTTTAGATGATGGGGTGTGAGATAGTGAAATTGTGAATGAACTTCCAGCATTGGGCTAGATTGAAACACACCGTCGGAACGTAGTTGGCCCATTCCTGCCTTAGACCATGTGGCCACTGAAGCAAGGGAGGCTGAGCTTTGATTGTTTGCCTTGTACAGACAAGCCACCTCTTCCAGCTATGCGCACATACATGTATTATGCTAGTGCAGTAGGGATTAGGAAAGTAGAATTTGGAGCAAATTTACTGGCATTGACGTGGAAAAACAGTGGGGAAACCATTTGTAAAAAAAAAACACAGTGTATCTGATCGGGATTTAACCCCGATCTCCCAGTAACAAACCGTTTATTATGAGATGACGCCTTAAGCCATTCAACCATCGAAGTGAGTTTTTCAGTACTGAATTCAGTACAAGCCAACTGTACTTAACGAGGGTACGACCAACTTTTATGGATAATATTAGAAAAATAGATAGCTATCGCGGAAATTAGTGCGTAATTTAGTAATATCGCAGGTCATAGTTTAAAAAAATAAGTGTAAGCGCATGCGCGGAAGAGATACACGTATTTATACACTAGAAAATCAAACAAAAATGTCCTGGTATTTTAAACCCAAATAAAACTATATTTATTTGGCCTGAAAAAAGTTTGGAGGAAGTTGGGTTGAAATATATTTTATAAATATATTCGTAGGAAAAAAATAGGCCGTAGGACTTTTGGTGTATTCCTAGACCAACAAAGATCATCCCTTTCACTTATGCAGACCTAACCTAACATTATATTATCTATTTCAACATAACCTGGCCTAACCTAGTCATCATGCAATATCTTTTCATTTTTGAATACCTAACATAACATAACCATCGGGCGATTCTCCTTCAGTTTCGCAAACCTAATCTAACCTAATTATCAGGAGATTGAACAGACACTGATTAGAGAAACAGGAGTCAAAAGTAAACAAACATACAGGCTAATCCCAGAGTATGCAAAACGTCCTCCGCGCAACAAAAACATAAGACTTTAAATACATTCATACTCTCACCATCATATTAATCAATAGTTTAGCCACTGTATAATATGTTTTAATAAGCGATATTCAATAATAATTACATCATTACTCATTAAAAAAGTGGCAGAATTAATTTTTGGTTCCCAGAGTACTATAGAAGGATTAGTAGCAATTTATTTCATAATATTACACAAGAAAAATTTACTTTTACAGCAGTTACCTATTCTGTAATGTAGGGGTCCTAAGAGGGGCTTTTTTGTTTGTTTAACTATTTACGAAACAAGACCAGCTTCGTTGGCCACGGGTGTTCTGAGAGGGGTTTTTTTTCCAAAAGTTTTTCCACTTTTCCTGCACAAGAATGTGGGTACACTTACTCTAAATTTAACTTTACTCATCCTTAATCCATTAGCGTAATTAGTACATAGGTGGAAACTCTAAAGGGTGGTAGTACCCAGAGCCGAGGGAAAAAAAAATCTTACGTAGGATTTATGTAGGAAGACACTTATAGATTATATATTTATAAAAATATTACGTAGGATTTATGTAGGAAGACACTTATAGATTATATATTTAGCACCGCGTCTGACTACCCGTTCGGGTTATACGCTTTAAGTACTAATTACTCTAATGGATTTGGAATTGGGAAGGTTGAATTAGAGGAAGTGAGCCCGCATTTGCGTGGAGGGAGAGTGGAAAACCATTTAAGAAAAAACCACAGTTCATCCGACCGAGATTCGAACCTCGATCTACCCGTCCTCAGCACTCGAGCCTAACACGACAAGCGCGTTAGTCAACTACGCCACCGAGGCGGGTGACACCTATAGAAAATACATTTTTTTTTGTATTCAACATTGATATTATCCTGCTTTACTATAGGCTATTATTGGAATTACTTTAAAGGTAGCGTTAAATCACAGTCTACGGATTGCATGACTTTACGTATGAATATATTAAAATAGTTTTAGTGACGTATGTAATTGTTAACAAAGTTTCCTCCTATCGGAATCTGACTAAATAAACACCCGTTGAAAGGGATATAGATCCTAGTAGAAGCCGTGACCTAAAGAGTGCGCCGGATCAGATGTGAAGGGAGGACCAACAACACGACCACCTGGTAGGAGACTCGTACAATCACCATCATCATTAGATTTACAAGAGAAAGAGAACTACCATGGAGTTGAGACACTGAGACCACCAGTCAGACCGTGACATCATATATTCTAAATAGACGTAAACGACACAATCGTACACACATTAATATGATATAAGATTATAGTAAGGAACAGCATTTTCAAAAGTTAGTCATCTATAAGCTATAATTAGATTCATATCTATCCTAAAAACACACGCACAGTATTATTTATTATATAAAAGATTCCCCAGAGATTAATTTTAAACAAAATTGCTATAGGTGTTTTCATAAAATGTCAAATGTTCGGAAACAAGCTACCCTTAATTTTTGAACTAAAATAATATCTCTTGAAGAAATCATGACTTTAGTTAAACATCTGAATATGAAATTTGAAAGAAATCCATCAAGTCGTTTCGGTTGTTGCCCCAAATACAGAGGGGCAGGCAGAGTTGTAAAATCTAATTTTTAGTTCTGGGCACAACTAAAATCAAGATACATAATAATATCAAGGTAGAAAGTGTTCACGATTACAATAATTCATCCATATGAATACGGTAAGTAATAAAGATCAACGCAGATATGTTTAAAATGTATTATTTACCTGTCCGATTTCGTCCAGCTATTGCCAGGTGGGACCCACTCCTCAAAACACGCTGTTGGAACCGTTTGTTTGTAGACGCTTGGGATCGAACTCGAGACCCAGAGTGTTGCACCGCGCACGGACCACGACTGACTCGGAAGAGCTCGCCTTGCACTAGACTATCTCTGACGGAATTCGCCCGGTGCTTGTCCGAACAAGCCGCCTGGAATGAGTCTTCCCTGGCGTGGCGCAACTTGACTTGGAATAACAGCCGACTCACATCGTGTGTTCCTGTTTACGTAACGAGACAATGGCTTCGCCGGGGTTATATTGCACCTGGGTATTGTTCTTCCGATACGATAGACTACTTCAACTGTAAGACAAAGTTAGGAGAAAAGCTTTTTTGTTGGGTTATTTAACGTCCACTTGTTATTAGACTGTAAATGTGTATGGGTGTGCATCGAATCTTAGAATAGTGATGAGAACGGTAGAATATTTGAGGAAATATACCCACATTTGTGTGTAAGTAGAGTGGGGAAACAATTTAGGAAAAACACCCTCATTACACCCAACCGGGATTCAAACTCCGATCCCACCGTCAATGGTAATCTAGACTAACGCGAGAGTGACGCGTTAGACTATGCGACCATCAAAATGGATCACACTTGCTTAGCTCTAGTATAGAACAACCTGCACAGATGGTCACGTGGACAAAGGTTTCAATCCTTTATAGTCCAGTTTGTCGATGATAGGGAGGTCAAGGTTCGGATCCTAGTCTGGTGTAAAACGAGGTTCTTCCAAAATGTTTTTCTAGTCTTTTAGCAGGATATTGCGGGAACATTTATTCTAAATTCTACCTTTATAATACTTCCAGTACATATCAGGGTAAATACAGACCCACTTTAGTGGCCGAATGGTCTAAGGAGTCACTCTCATGTTAGAATGGCCTCCTGATGACGGGAAGATTGGTGCTCGAATCCCGTTCGGCTCTACTGAGGGTGCTTTTTCCTGAATGGTTTCCTACTCTCCTTCCTCGCAGATGCAGGTATATTACCTTTAAAATGCTTCCTTCCTTAATCCTACCTCATTAGAGTAACTATCAGTTTCCTTGTAAACTGAGCAGGTGGTAAGATGCAGTGAAATTTGTTTTTTAAGAATACACTACCCATTAATTGGTTTTCCTCAGAAAACCAAACGTATTATTTTGATAATCATTATATCCTATAACACACTCTTAAGATTTACATTTTTATGTAGCCATTTTTTAAAATTTTAAATTTCAACAATCATTCAACAGTAAACTTCCTTTATATATAATTTTTAAGAATCTTTTTTTGTAAAACGCACATAACATACACTTTAATCAAAATCATTATGGATTTTTTCAAAATATTTAAGATTCTCAGTGATCAGTCAACAATCATAAAACCACCCTTAATTTTAAGACTAGAATACAAATCACGATTTGACATTAAAATGTATTTTTATAACATTTAAATACAAAATCAATTAAATTGTTTTGACAGGTGCACCAGTTACAAACATAGGGACAGATAAACAAGGACATTCAGAATTGCAGCTCAGTTATTTATAGTTTTAGGGCGCACAAAGGTCAATATTCAGAATAATGTCGAGTCCGATAATGTTCACGATTACAGTAATTTCTCTAAGTGAGAAAATAAAACGGTTGATCACTCATATGTAGCTGACGGTTTCCACACGTCCATCCCAGACTTTGCCTTCAAATATGAGTGAAGAATTACCCTTGGCACAAGACGTCTACTGGATAGCTCAGTGGTAAGATCATTGCTGTACTCAGCCTAAGGTCCCGGGTTCGATTTCCGTGTTCAGGTGTAATTTTTCAATTCAAA
>CABFOW010006375.1:9276-32771 GCA_902141385.1 Timema californicum | reverse complement strand
AGTATCGTACACAGTGAGGCCAACTGACAAACACAATAAAACACTTTTCTGAGTTAGGCGCTACTATACAACTTATTAAACACCCAGCATGTGTCAATATCCTCAAATTATTATCATAGTTGTTTTTATTGTTACTGTTGTTTTGATCAGTGTCATTCTATTTATATGTTATTGTTATTATTATTATTATTAGCCTATATCTTTAACACTAGTCTGTCAAATGAAACTTTTCCTCTCACATGGAAACAATTTGTTGTCATACCTAGTTATAAACAAGGGGTTAAAACAAATGTTTGTAATTATAGACCAATTTATTTATTAAACACTTTCTCCAAAGTATTTGAGAAAATAATGCATGAGCATACTTTCCACCACCTTAAAAATAAACTTTCAGATAATCAACATGGCTTTATAAAAAAATTAATTTGTCACTAATTTAGTAGAATTTCTTGGTCATGTTGCCCCTCAAGTCTCTACCCAAGGTCAGGTTAGTGCTATTTATTTTGACCAAAGTAAGGCATTTGACTTATGTCAGCATAGTATTATTTTCTCTAACCTTGGTAATTTTGGTCTTTCTCAATCATATGTAAATTGGTCAGCAGTTATTTGCATGAAAGATCATTCACTATTAAAATTGATTCACACCTCAAATGCATTTTTAGCCCCCTTATCAAATCAATCGCAGATTTTATAGAGTTACAAAATGATGTAAATGGTATTCTTCAATGGTCTTTGGAAAAGAGAATGTCTATTAATAAATCTATATATTTTATTGGAAAACTTACCCTTTTTTTTACTTATAATTTGGGCAATGAAAACATAGTTCGCACCCTTTATATTAATCATGGTGTCTACTGAACTTGACCAATGAATTCCCCGACCTTTTCCCTGATTTCCTCCTATTATTTCCTAAAATTCCCGACTAAAAAAGTATATCACATCCTTCTAAGTCTCCCCCACCCCCCGTCATTTTTCTATTAATCTTTTTTTATGAATAATTATAAGTTTTAAAATTTGAATATTTAAAAAAAATTGTATTAAAATTGTTTACTAGGAGTTAAAAATAAACTACACAGCTACAAACAAAATATGACAATTTACTGATTATTGTATTTCACATTTTGAGTAAAATATCATTTTCCCGGATTTTTATTGTGATTTACCAAATTCCTGACTTATTCCCATTTTTTCCCGATCACTTCAAGTTCCCGGCTAATTCCCGTTTTCCTTGATTTTCCCGGATGGTAGACACCCTGATTAATGATCTTGGCGTTCTCCTGGATAACAAACTATTTCCACAGTCATGTTGGCCATGTAATTTCCCATTCATTGAAATTACTTGGACTTGTTAAATTAATTACTTCATAATTTAATAAAGTTGACAGTTTTTGTCTGTAATATGCCCTGGTTAGATCTAAGTTGGAATATGCTACTGTTGCTTGGAATTCCATTATTTTAATCGACTCTCTTAGGTTAGAAAATGTTAAAAGAAAATTTGTCGCTGCATGCTATGATTAACTCTTTACTAACAGGATTTATTATGATTATGACAGAATTCAAAACCTCTTAGGGCCCCAAACACTCTTCTCGCGTGGACTTTATTGTGATGCCCTTTTTGTTTTTAATATTTTAAATAGCAAAATTTCTTGCAAATTTGCCCTTGATCATGTAGGTGTTCATATCCCTTCCCGGGCTTCTCGTAATCCTAAATAATTTTTTCTCAATAGCTCTTATAAGGTGAGCCCCATAGGTCGTTGTATCCATAGCGCCAATTCTATATGTCAAATTCGACTTCTATCATAAAAGGAAAGCTAAACTCAGAGAGTTATTTAAGGAAATCTCATATCAATAATTTTTCATATAGAGGTTCTACCTATAATATTTAAATTTACAATATTTTTATTTATTTTTGGCCTATTGTTACTGCTTGTAACCATTCTTTAGTCATTTGTTATATTTATATTTTTTATTCTTATCATTATTAATTACTATTTTTTTCTTTCAGAACTATTCAACAATATATTAAATTATTTAGCTATTATTGCTTATCTTATTTTCTTGTGTAAATATTTATATTTGTAAGGTAATTGTGTACTTTTCAGAGCTGGCCTGTTATAGGTCTTAAGACTGTTGGCCAGCACTATAATAAAGGAAATGTAAATTATTATTATTGGTTTTATTTAACACTTAAATATTATATAAGAAAGAAAAATAATGTTTTTGAGAAAAAAAAGTTGAATACTTTAGTCACCTTTTTCACATTGTCGCGAATTAGTTAAAAAAGACTTAACCTAATGATAGAGACAAGTGGATGAATCTAATTAAAACTAGCCTTTAGAGTAAACCCAAGGAGTTTTGTAAATATGTAAAAAAATAATCACGTGAACAATCTCCTCCCATCTAACCTTGAAATAAATTGAAATAATACCACTGATCTACTTTTAATAGAAAATAATTTTGTTATCTATTTTACCTGTTTACAATTAAGCTTTACCAGTTATGTCTAGTCCACAAACATACCCATAGCTTTCAAGTTAAAATGGCTTCACTCCATGGGAGAGCATGAATCCTTCAACATGGGCATCGCTAGGTGCCATCAAGAGGATTTTTTTTTTAAAAAAAGAAGCTAATTTTAAACATGGTTTCACTGGAGACAGGACACAAATATCCATCTCAAGTGAATCGACTGGCTTCCACAAAAATAGGTTCAGGTAGCGACCCAACCCAATATTCACATAATCCTACCTCACAAGCAGCTTATGCATTATGCAGGCTGGCCTTACTATTACAATGGTCCCTTTATGATGAAAATGTTAAGAGAGTCATTTAACATCTGCTAGGAAGTGCTTTTATCAATGAACAATGACACTAGCAAATCCCAGTGTTTATGGACTCAACCTGATTCAAGGAGCATACGATCTCAATCAGTAAACAGGATTACCACAACACTAAGAATACAAGGAATATAGCTTTAAATAAGCTACTGTGCAGGAAATGAAACCATGCCAGATGTCGCCAATACTAAATTCCCATAGTGACAAGAAGCATGGTTTATTGAAACCTACATATTCGGTGGTATTGATGTCTTTCTATTTATATTGAGTATTTCAAACAATAATAAAACACCACCTTTTAATTGTTTTAGTGCTGTTTTGTACTGTAATAATTATTAATACAGTTTTGTAGAACAAAACAGATTTTTTTTCACAATCCTAGCAATTGGTCACATTGTTTTGTTTGCTGCTTTGAGAGCTTAATAGTCTAGTCATGTTGTTTATGTTTTGTGGATTGTTTTAGACGTTTGTTTCAAAAGGTGATTTAAGTCACGAATAAAAGTCACGAAAGGGTTATTTTAGATATTCTAAACACGTGCCCATTTGCGGAGTTAAGTGAAGAACTACAAGACATTTATAGTGAGTATTTTGATCGCACTGTTAATCCTTCTGATGATGACGACAATAATAATTCTCATACCAGCAAAATATCACATCTTGAGCCGGATATTTTAAAACTTGATGAAATTCCACTACTGGAAAAATTATAGAAAGTAATTTTAAATTTATTACATCCAATTAACTTTAGTAAAAGTTGGGTGTGAGGTTGTGTTTGCTCCCTTCAGGCTATAAGCTAGGATAGGCCAACAGTTTTATCACCAGTTGTTCAGTGCTATAGAATGTGTTTAATAGGCTCATTAGGTTTTTTATTAGACAGACTGGCGACATCTCTTCAATAGGCCTAATTAGAAAGTTAAGAGATGGCTATAGACAACAGTCTCCCTACCATGATTCCTGATGACCAAGCGACAGGTGTTTTAGATGAGAGTGATGCTGTTGGGACTATACTTGAAGATGCTGTTTCAGGTCATTCCCCACTATGAAGAAACTGCTGACTATGTTAAAATTACACAATTTTTGGGGATAGGATGTGGGTGTAAACAAGGAAAAGGAAGTACACAATGCTGCATATAATTCAGTGCCCAGCAATACAGTGATTTATGGGCTGAAAGTATAATTATAGATTATTATGATGAGTGTCATATTAATAAACTAGAGCTTGTTATACTTTGACAATTTAGAGCGCTCTGCCAGACTGATGAGCAAACTAGCTGAAGTAAAAAAATAAATACACAAAGAAATCTTTTCTGTACAAGATTTATTTTGAATGGATGCAATGTCTATGTCTGCGAGAAAATATTTCTTTTTTCACACAGTTTCTCTCGTGAAAGGTTGAAGAGGTTAAAAAAATATATTCAACACAGAAGGAGTTGTAGCAAAACTCCATGTAAACACAAGCCCGGAATCAGTTAAACTTCTGCCAACTAATGATACGAAAGTAAATGACTTTAGTAAGTACAAGGCTTGTTGTAAGGCTAAAAATATACCCTACGTTTCTGACAGGTCATTTAGAAGGCTCTGGCTGCACTTTTGTCCTGGAATAATTATAAAGCCAAAAAGTGACTTGTGCCATACAAACTATACTTCATTAAACCAGCAGACTTAATGTTCAGAAGCTGAGAAACTTCAGAAAATAGATTTAATGACTTAACATTTAAATAAAGTGGTTGAAGTGTATTGTGACTTCCCCTAATATGTAGAGGAAGTAATGATAACTATTACAAAGTAAATGTATAACAAAGTAGAGACTGGGAAATATTTCATAAGAGTAAGAGAAATAAATAGGTAACAATAATAGATTTATTATAAAAAAACATAAATAGATGATATAGGGTTACAAATAATAAACAAGATTAAATGCAGGACCAAAGAAAGATAAACAGTAATAAATGGCCATTAGCTTGGTTAGGGAAAACATGTAACTCTTAGAAGTATAAAGGAAAAATTATGTTTAAGCTGACAAATATGATAGGATTTAACTCCAAAAATATAGGAACTTCTTGTAGCATTGGAGAATATGTGTCCAAGACGACACGGTAACAGTCAAAAGGAAGTTAAGTTGATAGAGAGTATTGGATTTCAAAACAGCCGGGCTAGCACCAGACTACCACCAGAAGGGTATAAACAGAAAACATGGTGAATTAATTACTAATAAAAATATAACTGCAAATCCTATAGTTTTAGAGTTACTAAGTTAAATGTCGGCCAAACTTGCTAGCTTGATTTGAAATTAAGAAAGGTTCCATAGACACACTAAATAATAAATGGTAAGAGGACGGTCTGTCAATTTCTTAAGCAGATGGCTAACAATCGGGTGTCAACCCAAAGTTGTACTATGGCCGGTCCTTTCCCAGTGGGTACTGTCAGGGCACTCAATAGTACATTTATACCATCACCCACTCCCTGGGGTATACATCAAATCGAGTACACACTAGCTTTAAATAGTTGGATAAACAAGGTGCCAACAAGGGGAAAATGAAAATACTATCTGTGCGGGCCACTATAAAAAACTAGCCATGTTCCGCACCCAAAATATTAACACAAAAAAGGGGTGCCATACAAGAATGCTGTGAGATACTGACCTAACTAGGTCCTCAAATAAAGGCGTTAGACAACCTGCTTGTAGCCATACAAAAATTCGAACAAGTAAGCATGACGTCCACGACGTCATAGGATATTGTGAAATCATAAGGACTTAAAACAGAATAATGACCTTATGGAGATGAGGAACCTTAAAGCAAGGTCCTTATTATATATAGAGTTCAAAGCCCCTGTATTTAAGCTATGTTATATGGACTTAGGGAAAATATATAGTCAGACTATCTGACTAAAGAAATTAAGTCAGATAGACACAAAACCAAATTTAGTCATTCTGACTAAAACAACAAGTTTGAAGGACTTATTAAATATTATAGTTGCTTCGACTAACAGAAACACAATTAGTCTCTTTGACTACGGCAACAAGTCTGAAGGACTTGGAAAACATTTTAGCTGCTTCGACTAACAGAAACTAAGTCAGAAGGACACAGAAACAAAACTTGGTCATTTCGATTAAAACAACAAGTCTGAAGGACTTAGAAAACATTATAGCTGCTTCGACTAACAGAAACAAAATTAGTCTCCTTAACTACTACAACAAGTCTGAAGGACTTGGATATTTGTTGAGTACTTGGAACATTAAACGAGATTCCCTCGGTGTCGAGGCAGTGAGACCCACAACCCAAACATCAAGACCACCAGTTTCTTCTTCAGGTGCTGGAGCAGTGGTTCCTCCTTCGATGATATAATATGATGAACTACAGTTGAATGAACCTAGGGGTCACCCGTTATATACTCTTTTTTCTGACTCTAAACAGGACCAAATATGGGCATATAATGAGGGAAAAGGTAGGAAGGGAAATAGGGGGGTGGGAGGGATAGTGGATAAAGAGTTGCCAAGGAAGCCCGCTAGGGCCGCAGTGCTCGTATGTAGCTCGAGGCATTGAACCAACGAGTCAGGTCTTTCGTTGACATTGAGTGTTTAAGGGTTCAGACGTCTGTTGAAACTGCCAAGCCTTCACTTCTGCCATACTTGCAGAATTGTTTGTCGAAGCATGGTGTTTTTATCCTAGAACATCCACTTAATGTAAATAGAACACAAATGATATTATTGCAGAATATATCAGTTTTAATTCTCTTCTTTGGATTCCTTTATTTCAGTTTAGTATTTTGTGCAGATTACGGTTTGTAGAAGTCATTTTACTTGAGTGACATGCTACAGAAGAAAGAAATTTCTACAGGAAATCAATGCAAGAAACAAAGGATTGCATGAAGAATGTAGCTTCCCCTCAAGCACCGTGAATACCATGTTACTATGAAGGCTCATGTCATTATTCATTTGAAGCCCTTTGCAACCAGGATCTATTTCTTTGTACCGTACAAAATTTAAATATTTGGAATGATGTGGGAGTCTGTTGGCCAACAGCACAATTAGCTGATGCCAGAGGCAGTGGTCGTATCCAAAGGAGCCAAAGGAGTTTCTGGCATGATTGACAACTATTTTAAAAACTTTGGCTATGGAGACACAGACAGGTTGCTCACAGAGATAACTGAGTAGCGCAAAATAAAAGCAAGGTTATTCTGAGTTACTTGAATTGGTGGTTGCAGAAGAAACTTAACAAAACAATAAGCCTTTAATTTCTCACAGTTGGACACATCAAATTTGCTAATGATTGGACTTTTGGCCTATTGAAGAAGAAGTTTAAAGTAACAGCAGCTCCATCATTGGATGGTGTTGTAAACATTGTTAAATCTAGCACTCCACAGTCTCAGTTAAACCAGGAAGTTAAAATTGGAACTTAAACTGAAAAAATCCTTATTCCCTTTAGAGAATGGCAGCAGTACTTCACTGATTTTGGCTGAGAAAAAAAAAACGCATATAAGAGATTCCAGCCATTTCAGTTTAGCAGCAAGTTCCCAGGTGTTCTGCAGTGCTAATATGAAACCAATGGTGAATCCATTTCAGGTGTCATTGGAACAATACCAACAGATAAAGAAGACACAGCTCCCCAGCAGATCTTTCCTGAAAGTTTGACTCTTGAACGTAAAAAATACCTCTATGATAAAATTAGAGAGTTTTGTTCTCCAGAAACAGCAGATGTGATCTGTCCTCGTCCACCTGAAAGTTCTGATGTTGAAGAGGATTCAGAGGCTAAGGAAGCTAGCACAGAGTCCCAGAACACACCACCAAAGAGGTCACCTGGAAGGCCAAAGAAGGCTACACTTCTATAGAGGGAATACCAGCAAAACCAGTTAGTTCCTGGGTTGTGCCAAAGTGGTGATGTTTTGATGAATTTGGTAGTGATTAATTTTAGTTATTCTATATAGTTTGTTAGTTATTGTTCCTGGTAGTTAAAACTATGCCAAAGTTTAGAAAAGGGATCATTTTAGTCACAATTAGAAAAGTTAAATAACCAAGTTAGGATATTTAAAAAAAAATTAATGTGCTAGTTGAAAATTAAGATAGAAGAGTAAAAACTATAGCTATAATAATTATGAATAAAGTTGATACATCCTTAAGGTCAAAATGAGTATCTTTAGTTCCGTAAATACAAATAATTTCAACAAAATTCAATTTAACGAATTTTGTTTCTGCAGGTAGATGCATTTTTTCAGTTAATAGTTGTATTCCTTTTGCTGGTAAAAAAAATAGACATCTAAAAAAAATTTAGCAGAAAAAATGTATTCTTCAGTTCAAACAGGGCATTTTAAATACCTTAGCTGGTAAAAAAATTTATGAGATTTAATTTTATAGATATTTTTCTTTTCTTAAACTTTGGTGACCATTTACCACAAAATGGTGATATTAGATATTAATGTTTGAAATATTATAAAAAACTTAATTTTATAGCTAGAGAGGTATTTTTTTTGTTTTCAATCTTAGCTGCTCAAGGCGAACATTCCACGAAGCTTGAAAACAATCTACAGTCATACCCATTCATAGAAAGGGCTAACATTAATATTTGTAGTTATAGGGCAATTTCTCTACTTTCTCAAAAGTATTTGAGAAAATAATACATGAGCATTATATTACACCCCTTGAAAGACCAATTATCATTAAATCAACATTGTTTTCTGAACAATAAATCTGCTGCAACTAACTTGGTTGAATTTCTTGGCCAGGTTACCCCTCAAGTTTCTACTCAAGATCAGAGTGATACCAAACTATTCTGACCAAATTAACACTTTTGATTTGTCAGCACATTATTATTATTCCAAAACTATTTGGCCTATCAATTTCCTATGTGAATTGATTTAGGAGGTATTTACAAAATGGATATTTTACCATGAAAATGGATTATAGCACTTCCAACTTCTTCTTAGCCACTTGTGGTACACATCCAGGTTCCAAGTGAGGTCCTCTTTTCTTTAGTGTGTTTATCAAAAACATTGGTAAGTACAATAGATATATTCTTCAAACTATTCAAAAACACTAATTCGCTTGCTTAAATTTACAAATTTATATAAATGGTGTATTATGGTGGTCTATTGAAAGTGTAATGTCTATTAATAAAACTAAGTTTATAGCTTTTACTAGAAAAACCACCCCTATTTTTCCACTTATAAACTTGACATATTTATGTTAATGATCTTGGACCATAAACTCTATTTCCGATATCATATTAATAATTTAGTTTCTCATTCTATTAACTTACTTGGCCTTATTAAGTATTATAACCTCTTCATTGTCTAAAGTTGACTGTATCCTTAGTTTGTAAATTGCTTTGGTCAGTCCAAACTGACTCTCTCAGACTGGAAAATGTTCAACACAAATTGGTCACAGCTTTCTGTGATAAATTCTTTTTTAACAGTTTTTATTATGATAGTACTCCAAACTCTCTTCTCAAGCAGGCTCTAATGATACCCCTTTAGTTTTTAACATTTTTAATAGTACAATTACCCGCCTCGGTGGCATAGTTGGCTAACGCGCTAGTCGTGTTGAGCTCGATCGCTGAGGACGGGGAGATCGAGGTTCGAATCTCGGTCGGGTGAACTGGGGGTGGTTTTTCCTAAATGGTTTTCCACTCTCCCTCCACGCAAATGCGGGTTCACTTCCTCTAATTCAACCTTCCCAATTCCTAATCCATTAGAGTAATTAGTACTTAAAGCGTATAACCCGAGCGGGTAGTAAGACGCGGTGCTAAATATTATTATTATTAATAGTACAATTTATTTTTAATACACGCTTGAACATGTGGGCATCTTTGTGCCCTCTTGTCTCTCTTAAAATCCCAAAATATTTTCAACCAGTAACATTTACTAAGTCTGAATTTGATGTTTATCATAAAATAAAAACCAACCAATTTAAGGTACACACTCATAAATAATTACTGTTTGTTTATTGTGGACTCTTCACTAAATAATTATTACTATTGGATTAGGTTATTTTTTTTCTCCTCTAGATCAATATCATTAATTAGTTATTAAATATATTTTGTTGTGCTTTATTGTACACAAAGACAGTGTATTTAGTATTTTACAATCCTTTTGCAGTGTATTTTTTATAAGTGCTATCTTGTAAGAGATCTTGACTGTTTTAATCAAGGAAGGGAAAAAAAAGTATGCAATTAAGATTACCAAAAATGTTTCTAACAGTGTTCCAAGTGCAATTAAAATATATAAGAGAGTGCTGCTGTTAACACGACTAATTAGGTGATAATCTGGAAAGTTGCCCTTAAATATGAGACATCTCATTTGGTTACCAGAGAATGTGGTTAAAAACTACCTAGAGACTTTATATAAAAAAAAATTACATGCAAAAATAATCCATAGATTAAACCTTTAAAAAAACTCAATAGGGATTTCACTAATTTAAAAGCCAAATATCTCATAATACTATGAACAAAATAAGTTATGCTTGTCTGAAAGTTTAAGGGCCGTATGCAAGAACTTGACTAAGTGGATGCTTTGTTGACACAAGTATGGGTTTGCTCGCATCATCATAGGTTAAAAGGTTAAGTGATAGTGTGCTTGGGACCACTCTATCGGTCCTCTAAGCATTCACTATACGTCCTTGCATATCGCCCTAAGAGAAGGCCTACCCCACATTCTCTTTGTAGTGGGTTCTTGACACTATGTACCCCTTTGTAGAACTACAGAACAAAGGAATAATGGAAAAAGAAACTCTGATGTGTCGACAATATGAAATGACTGTAATTTATTGAAGTAATTAAATTGTTGACGACATTTTTGTGCAACAATGATATCCTATTAATTGGCATTTAGATAGTTCTTGTTCAGTTACATTTTTACATAACATATTAATTTACATATACTCTCATATGAACATTGTAAATAAAGTTTGCACCAGGAGATTAAAGTACAGTCAATTTAAAACATCAATTATCCACAGCCCGCCTAGCCACATGGCAGAAGCATGACCCCATGGAGCACCAAACATAGCCTTCCTTACCTACCCAATTACAAATTTTTAACACCAGCCCAGAGACTTTATCAAAAAGTGTGATTATAAGCAAAGCACCAATTTTTCAAGCCAATTCTTGACACCACTGTCTGAGAACCATTGTTGACGCACCCTGTTAAGTCTTCAATAGGACGCTACACCGAGCCTTGGATATGCCACATAAGAACCCGTTTCAGAAGCTCGAGCACTCCTTTTATAACAATATGAAAGGTTTCATTAACCCTCCTAACCAGGAACTTGGAAACTATGTGATTGAGGGTGTCCACAGATGTCCTAAAGCCTTGCTCGGATGAGTGCAATGTTGATAGTCAGTCGGCCGTGGGAGGCTCTCCCAGTCCAAGTAGAGTAATGTGACAACACATATCTCTAGAAACTCTTGTATCTTTTACAGTGTTCATTAATTTGAGTTTACTAAATCGTTTATTTTTTTTGTTTTCAAGTATTGTAACAAACATGGCTTTAAGACCTTATCGAATCTGCTACAGAAAACGGATTGATTCATCGAAAGGTTTTCAATAGTCACTTTAATCCATCGTAGACATGGGAAGCTATATAATCTTTAGTTCTTAAATAGTTTGCTCTTTTGTCTTTATTTCATCTTTAAATGGGATTACTATATTAATAGTAGCTATATTTAAATGTTTAAGTTCCGTTTTTTACTAATGTAACTCTTTGGTCCGAGTGTAGTATCGAGGAGCTTTGGAAAATATATCTATGGTCTTGTGATTAATTTCCAATGCATTCAGAGAACTGTCATAAAGTTAATGAAACTCGGCTACATAAAATGCATTGGGTTTGGTCAGTTTTGTTGTTAGTAATTTCTGTTTATTTACAATCTCTCTTGGATATAAATGTATAGGGAGGTTAATTAGTATTGTTATAAAGATTTGTTACATTTAAGATGTTTAAAGAACCCTTTGCTGTTCATATAATGACTTAAAAGTTAGTATATGTTATGTTTATGACCATCCGAGTTGGAGAAAGACAATCCCAGATGGCTGTTCAAGGACTCCAAGAAGAAAATCCATTTAAGAGTGCCATATTAATTGTTTGTTTAGAGTGAAAATATAATTTTAATTCAGTAATTTATTTAGTGTGGTGATATCAGTATCGACTTTTGATTAAGAATATGTCTTACAAATTATTAATGGTATTACAATAGTGAGCATGCTGAGTAATCAACATACCAACAATGTAGGTAAGTTGGTTGCCGATTTATCATATCCACCATTAGTGAAGAGCATATTGAAGGTTTATTCTTTTCAGCCTGGCAGTTTTTGTGGAGGGAGTACCACCCCAAAAACCAACAAGACAAAGGTACTTTACACCGTGAAAACTTATTCCTTATTATCCTTACTGTATTCAATTCACATATTTATTATTACCTAAACAACACTATTCATCTTCTGGGAGATGACTTGTAAATTGTATGTATAATGTTCAGTCCTAAGAGGGTACGTATCATTATGTCATCCATCTCAATTAACAATGGCAGAGTTCTCTAAAAGTTTGACCATTTATTTACTCAACAATCTCTAGTTGTGTCCCTGTACTACCTCCCTTTTTAATCTTTAGATCCTATGACAACTGGTGGTCCCGATATCAGTGATCATGTCTACCGGCGGTCACTGAGTAGGGTGAACACTTTGAAGATGTTACAAAAAATATATATATATATATAATTTATGTAGGTCTATGCCCTGGTATCAATCCACAATAGGATTGGAGAGTGTAGGGAAGGATATTTACAGTATACTTCACAAAAAGCAACAATCAGTCACTTTTAAGGTATGATTCAAATGATGTAACTTATAATGTTGATAAAAGATTTATTTCTGTGCTTCCCTTCTGGAAGCATTAGAATGTGTATCTGAGTAAAGCATCAAATCCTTTCAGTCTTTCAGAGATACTAATATTAACATCTCAGCATTAACAACAGCTACATTCTCGATGCAGGAAGGTAGAAAGGATATAATATTTCACCCAGTTACATATCTATCTAGAGCAGTGGTTCCCAAACGTTTTTGAATCACTGCCTCCTTGGTTCCAAAAACTCATGGCCAGTGCCCCCTATCCTTTACTCTAAAAAATCAATATTCATGATAGTGGTTTTCAATGACCCACTATGAATAAAATAGCAATAAAATCAAGAATGGAACAGTTATTGATTGAATATTTATTCAAAATTAAAATATATTGTTTAAGTTTATTTAATTAAACATGATTGATGAGCAACATCCAGTGATAATCTTTTAAAAGTTATTAAATACTACATATTATTAGATACCACATTTAGTAACTAGGTAGAGTACATCTGTGATGGATGAGCTTGATGAAATGATACTAGTTTCCCAATGTCTGGCTTAGTGTCACTTAACATGAGTCTTAAATCACCACGCTTATTAATCTGAAGTCGATTTCTTTGCTTGGAGAGAAGTAGACTGACTACACTAAAGCCACGTTCCACCAAATACGATGTTGAAAATGCAATCAGGATCCTCTTAACCACTCTCCATAATGCGGGATAGCGATCAGGAATTTCCTTCTGTAAACAAAACTCCTGGTACAATTTCTTAAACTTTGGCTTCAGTTCAATGTCATTTTGTAGCTCAATTATTTCTTCCTCCAATGCTCCAACTTCTTCAATATCTGAAAATGGACTTAATACCCAGTCTGTAATTTTCATCATAGCAAGATCTTTGAATCGATCAGACATATCTTCACGCATCCTATTCAAATGATCACAAAAAACTTGCAGATTGTCATCTTGTATCCCAACTTTCTTTTCTAGCTTAAACAATCTCGGAAATCGGTATAGCTTGTGACGGCCTATATTGTACTTCATTATAGTTAATTTTGCAATAAATGTAGATACGACAGATTTGGCATTAATAAAATTGGTGTCATTGCCTTGAAACTGCAAATTCATTTCAATTAACTTTCCAAATAGCTCAGAAAATTAAGCAATGTAATGTTTGATTTATTTTAGTTCATTACTGAGCAAAGCATTCGTGTCTTCAAAATATTCCACAACAGTGTCAAAAATGTTGTAAAAGCGTTTCAAACAGTTTCCTTTAGATAGTCAACAAACTTCAGTGTGAAGTAACAAACGTTCAAAGTCTTCATCATTCTCAGTACAGAGCTCCTGGAATAGTCGATCATTGAGAGCATGTGCTTTAATTTTATTCACTGCGGTAATAACAGTGTGTAATTAATTGTGTAGGTGTCCACTGAGATTTTTTGCAACCAGATGTTGGTGATGAATGACACAGTGAATGGTAAAGATATTTGGGATTGATTTTTTTAGGTAAGCGACACACCCACAGTAGCGACCAGTCATTGATGGTGATCCATCAGTTGAAAAAGCAAGTATGTTAGTAACTGGAATTTCCTTTTCTTTGAAAAACTCCTCAACCACATGAAATATCGACTCTCCTTTAGTATCGGTTTTTAGTTGCCTTGCAAATAACAACTCTTGAGCTAAACTCTCATCTTTTATAAAACGCAAATCAGCGAGAAGTAAAGATTCATTGCCTGGAAAAGTTGACTCGTCCAGCTGTAATGCATCTTCTGTTGTCAGTGTGTTGCGCAGTAGATCTTCCACATTCTCAGCCATTTCATCTATGCGTCTTTGCACTGAATTTTTGCTGAGAGGATTCATCTTAATTATATCATGTGGTGACTTGTGAAAAACAGTATTCAGAACCTAACTAACCACTGGAAGGATGAGTTCTTCACCAATTGTATTGAACTTTCTAAACTTAGAAATCAACAATGAAATGTTGTATGATGCACACAAACCAACAGTTTGTTGTCATGAACTATCACGAATCATGTTGAACAATGTTGGCTGCTTTTGAAACTTTTCATGTTGAAGTGATTGAAAAAAGTTGAGTTCTTATCTGCCTTATCAGGATGTGCCTTCTTTAAATGTTCAATGAGTCTGGAAAGCTTCATGACCTCATTATAAAATACCTTTACACATAACAAACACATTGGCAGCTGATGGTTTATTGATGCAGGTATAAATCTATACTTAAGATATTCCAAACTACATTGTCTACATTTCTTTTTTGATTTTTCTGCGTCTGCCATTTCTATTCTAAAAGAAAAAAAAATGACTGTAGGTCTATACTAAAAAAGTGTTTTATGTTGCTTCCTTTAGAAATTTACAGCCATTACAATAAATTTTGTTTCAATAATATATGTATGAATAATTATTAATGTGAAAAAAAAGATAAATTCAGTGTTACATTTATTTTAGTTTTTTAAATACCTTTTTAAAATGATTTTGCTACACATTTGTTTATGTACACATTTTATAAGTTAATATTAGATAAAAAATTTAGCTCTAGATTAGGTATTGGAACTGAATTTAATCTAAAATCTTTTATATGCCCATATAACCTCCATTAAAACGTTTAATATTGAGTGGGCTGCAACAAAAATAACCCGTTTGTAGCTTCTAATCTCGATTCATAGTCACCATGTTGACTAATTGAAAACACAGGAAAATAATTATCACACTTAATACTATTTTGTTCAGGACCTACCAGTAAAATCTTGAGGAGACAACAAAGAAACAAGAACATAGCACGACACTTTCTCAAAATGTGATATACTGGTCTGAATAGCTCTGGTGACGTGACCTCAAGAAGAAAGGAAGAACGTGTGATATAGTCTGGAGGAGGGGGTGAGAATGCATGACATGGCCTTGAGAGAATGGAGGGTATACGCGCAACATGACCTTGGAAAATGAGGAAGAAACTTGAAGCAAGGAAGGTATCTTGCTGGTCAGTCAAATATAAATAAACAACACAATCGTAAAATATTAGCTTGAGTGCCCTCTACCACAGTTTTGCCTCTTAGCGCATCCTTAACGCCCCCTTGCAACTTAGCGCCTCCCTGTGCAATCCCAGCCCCTCCAAGGGGGTGGTACCACCCACTTTGGGAACCAATGATCTAGAGTTAGCACTGTACAGATGTTTGAGGCTCGTAACCGTTCATCCCACTTCAAGGAGATATGGAGAGCATCAAAATGAGTTCAGAAATACCTTTTGCATACGATTCCGTCTGTATGTGTAAGTGGGAGGAACCCCTAACAATAAGTGTTCATCCCCTAGGAGAAGCAAGATTAAGTCAAAGCGATCAACGAGAAACAAGGCCAAGAATGTAGAGTGGCAGACACCAGGGACTCTCTGAGTGGTCAATCATTTGAGAGATTTAGCAAATCCCAATCCCCCCTATAAAATAGTTATAGCAACAGTGTCACAAATAAGAGAGCAAAATGTTCTATCCTTACTGGCCAGGTAGGCTTTTGTTCAAAGACTAATGATTTCACCCCAAACATTTTTCTGAAGATCCTTCTCTCCCTCAGCTAACACATAGCTTAAATAAGCAGTGTAGTAGCTCTAGCCAAACATTGCATTGTTGTGCAATTTTCTGTATTCTACTTTTAAAAACAGTTAAATGGATACCAGTGAGACCATTTTACCATGTATATTAAAAAATTAAAGAACTATTAGACTGATTTCAATTTGAATGGTTTTTCTTTTCAAGTGAATAATAGGCTACAGAAAACGCACTATGATCATGTGAATACTGGACTGATTTGACCATAATATTTTACATAATTTTCCTGTTAGTTTACTGTAAGGGTTGACAAAGAGGACACCTACTACACTAGGAAAACAGTAGGACAGACATTTTATAAAAGAGGTGAGAAATTTATGTTCTATGGTCAAAAGTGACAGATGTAGATCAAACAACTTAAGATATAAAAATGATTTTAGTAATGTTAGTAGGTATCTAAATATGCTTACCACTGCATTCTTACTACTGCACTCTTACTTAAAGTGGAGCCCATGTTTTATAATATCCTTAATAAATCTTCCCCCCAGCACACATTCTTAGTAAATCTCCTCTCAGCAAAGCAATCACAGCCAGTCCAACTTTGGCTTAAAATAATAGTTTACTTCATCTCACCAGCTTTCGCTGCTAAAAAAAAATACTAGCACAATCCCCCCCCAAATGTAACAAGTCAATGAAAAGAAGCTTGGTTGCATATCATTCCAAGCTCTTAACACTGACATTTTATAGTTATGCAACAGGACTTGCTTGTGTTTTGGAATAAAACAAAACCTAAATAAGAATAAATACAATAAAAATAAAATGTATGTTGTGTATATTTAGAATATATGTGATATATTCTATAGTAGGTACTGCTAATCCAAGGTAAACAAATGGGTTAAGAACACTTACAGTTACTTGTAAAAAGGGAGGATTAAAAAATTATAATGAATATTAGACAAAAAGAAAGATCCAATTAACTTAAATAATCTTTTATAATTATGTTAATTGTAAAAGAAAATCAACAAAGTAGAGCCTAAGCTCACAAGTGAAATAAAAATATTTATGGATATATTTAGAGACTAGTTATTTCCATGCTAAATTGCCAAGTAATAGTACCTAGAATCTGATAGCTATATATAATTTGATAACAATATTATGTGTTTATAATAAAAACATTAATTAATTAATCAAACAACCTTGACCCAACCTTTCAAGTCTATGAAAATTGTTTTATTATTACATACAAATTAACTTTCAGACATAATTAGCAATTTCAAGATGTCTCATTTACATAAAGTACAAGCTATTAATGACATACATGAAGGTTATAAAAAATCCATGTTAGAACAAACACTAAAAGTATCGTACACAGTGAGGCCAACTGACCAACAAACTCAACCCTTAGCCAAGTCAGGTGCTCCTATACAACTTACCAAACATGCCTTTTTTTCTAATAAAGAATCATAAGTCACAGCGTTTTGGCAGGTGAACAATTTTACCAGACCTTGTAACACTATTACGCAGACTTGTTCCAAGAGTCATAGTATTTGTTTCTGAATTAGGAGACTGAGAGGTTGAGGCTATTATGTCCTCTGGCTTGTTATTAGGACAGGATGGTGGTGTTACCTTTAATCCTTAAAGCTCACCCATATCATCACCAAAACTCCTCAACCTATCATGCTCTTCACAGGAAATTTCATTACCAGGGTACCTAGGCCTAATATGAAGTGAATTTCGTCTATAAAGATTTCCTTTAATACACACCAGATAAGATCTGTTTTTCAATATCTTGACCACACTGCCCTCTTCCCAAAGTTGCAGTTTATTGTTCCAAATAAAGACATACTGCTCAGGGTTACACACTTGCTCATGGGATTGAGCAGTTTTGTCATAATGTAACAATTGCCCTACTTTCGCAGTCACCGCATCATCAATAATTATTTCTGGCTTCAAGCGGCAATCCTGTAGAGGCAGTCTAGAATTGAGGGTGTGACTTTGAAGAAGCTGAGCAGGTGAGTATGGAAGCCCTACCACTGGGCTATTTTTATAATCCAGAAGGAAAATTGGAAAGTCTCCACAGTCATATTGCACCTTTTTTAACATCAATTTTACAATTCCAACCACTTTCTCAGCCAAACCATTGCTGCGGGGATAGTGAGGAGTGGAGGTTACTAATTTAATATTCCATGATTGAGCAAATGCTTTGAATTCATATGAGTCAAAAGGTTGGTTGTCAGACATGAATTGTTTGGGAATACCAAAACGTGCAAAGATTGGTTTGAGCTTAATTATAGCGGTAGAAGCAGACGTACTCGGGTCCTTCTCAGCCTCAATCCACTATGAATGATAGTCCACAATAGCTAGATAGCTATCGCCATTATAATCCACAAAATCACCAGCAACTTTAACAAAGAGTAAATCAGGGATGTCATGAGGTTGCAACGGGTCCTTTATTTGAGACCATTGAAATTGATTGCATGTTGGGCAAGCAAATATAAAAAAATTCAAATTAGAGTTGATTCTTGGCCAATAGAAGCTGCGAGACGCTTGAGCCTTGACTTTTTCAAAAATGAGATGAGTTGCATGAAGGATCTCAAGGTGAAGCACCTCAGTTTAAATGGAACTAATAGACACTCATCATGGTAAAGAAGCCCATCATGGACTATGATGTCTTTTATGAGGGGAAAAATAGTGATTCGGCTCTGAGCAATCTGATGACAATGACTTGGGCCAACCTTTAATGTAATTATTAAAGAGACTGCTCAAAACAGAGTCCACAACTGTATTTTCCTTGTAGTTTGCGAGTAAGGATGGTTGAACATCGGAGGTTTTCCCTATAACATGTACTATGTGGTGCATACTTTCATCTATAGATGAAGGAATATTTTTACAATTTCGGGATAATAAATCTGCTATGTGCATGTATTTGCCTGCCAAATACTTGAGTGTGAATGAATAGGGCCATAGTTACAGCCTAAGGCGGTGGAGGCAATTATTGGTAATTTTACCAATGGCTTTTACAATGATGGAGGTGAGTGGCTGATGATCTGAGTGAACAGTTACAGCTTCGTGACCATACACAAAGTTATGGAACCTTTTGAATGCAAATGAGACAGCCAACCAACTCTTTTTCCACCTGAGCATAATTTTGCTCAGTGGTGGTAAGCAATTGTGAAGCATATAAAATGGGCTTACCATCTTGCATTAAAGTAGCACCAAGAGCATATTGACTACTGTCAGCATGTATGTTGATAGGTTTGGAGGGGTCTAAAGGAGTCAACAAGAAATGTTGTGCTATAGACTTTTTCAAAAGCTCCAACTTCTTACTGTGGGAAGAATTCCAAGACCACTCGGAATCTTTTGTCAGAAGTTCACGGAATGGGGTGCAAATATCCGACAGGTGGGGCACAAATGGTCTTAGATAGTTGACTGTTCCCAAAATATACCGCAAATCCTTCCTTGAAGCAGGTACTTCTATGTCCTGAATAGCCTGAACCCTAGTATCATCAGGACAAATTCCATTTTTATCAAATTCCAAACCTGAAAATTTAACTTTACCCACAAAGAATTTAACTTTTTCTAGGTTAAATACTATGTTGTTTTCACGAGCAGCTTTGAATAACCTGTTTAACTATTTTCCATAACTCTTCCATTGTGTCTGCTCCACATAAAACATCATCAAAATATACACATACTTTTCCCCAATATTCCCAAAGTATTTATGGGTCATCTTTAAGAAGTACTCAAGAAGCACACTTAGTCCAAATGGGGCACGTAAAAATCGATGACATCCAAAGGGGGTGCTGAACGTACATAGACCATAGACCATAGACCAATTTAACGTGGTAAAACCCATCTTTTAAATCAAATACACAAAAATATTTTGTATTGCTCATTTTGGAACTAATCTTCTCGAGAGTGGGAATCAACACATAATCTCGGACCAAATTTTCGTTAAGATCCTTATGAGCTATGCACAGCCTTATGGCCCCCGTTTTATGTTTCTCTACAATAACTAGATTGTTTACCCATTCACCAGCTTCACAACATTCAATAATGCCACGCTGTTCAAGGTTATCTAAATGCACCTTAGGTTTACTTGACATTTTTAGGAGCACTCAGCGGGCTGGGCTGCTTTTAGGTATAGCACCTTTTTTAAAAATTTCAAATCAATAACTTCTGGAAAACATTCAAGGCCATTAAAAACATCCTAGTTTGAATTCCAGGAGTTCTGAAAATCAGATTTACTTTGAGCATTGAGAACCCCAACAATTTTTTTTAATGATATTGAGATCCACACAAGATGAAAGGCTAAGTAAGGGTACGGCTTTAACTGAATTGACAATAGTAACCACCAAGTTGTGTGTTTTGTTTTCATAAACAACAGGAAGACAAATTTCACCAACAGGTGCAATCTCAAAACCCCCAAAAGCTACAATATGAGTTTTAGGAGCACTAAGCCTAGAACTAAAATCGGGTCCAATGGACTGCAAAGACCTTAAAGGAATGATGTTAACTTCTGCCCCTGTGTCTAATTTGAAAAGTACAGATTTGCAGTTAATTAGCAATGATATGCACCAATGACGATTGGTATTTACAGAATTTATAATTGAAAGAGAACCTACATCTGAATAACCTGAAACAGTGGGCAAAGAGTAACTATCAGGATCTTGAAATTGACAAAAATAATTACCAACATTTGAAGTCTGGTTAACAACATTACTATAAGCGTTCATAGCCCCTAGTTCAAAAGCACTATCACAAATAGAAAAACTATTTGTGGTAACACAATTTCTGGCAAAATGGTTCATAACTCGGCATTGATTACATCACTTATTAATAGCGGGGCATGGCTGGTTTAAATGGTCTTAACGACAATGATAACATGTTTTTCTAACAAATTTTTCACTAAACTTGTTTCTTGACACACCAAGATTATCTTTGGGGTCGGGACGTAACGGTTCAGTCTATTTTAGATTGTTCCAACTTCTTCATTGTCCTGTTTTCTGAAGGTGGCACTTGGGAGGGTTGGGGGGTGATTGTTTTTCTACTAACTTTAAATAAATAAATCTACGAGGATCCCCCTCCAACTTCAATGGTTTTCAAATTTTTGTTTGCTACCTCCACTGATTTGCAATATTCTACAACTTTGAGTAGGGTAGTGTCCTCTCTAAGAAGGTGTTGTGTTATTGACTGTGAGTTCATGCCCAATATTATTTGTGCAGGTAGAAACTTCTCCTTGTCACCAAATTCACAAGGCATGGCAAGATCTCTTGAGTTCTGTGTAGAAATTTTCAAACGGATCATCAAGATATTGTTTCCTGTTTTAAAAAAAATTGAACAAAATGATGGTTTCATTCTTCAGGTTTGATGGAAGTTAATGTTTTGTAGTCAGACAGTATCTCATCCTAATAGGTTTTTTAGCCTGGCTATTTGCACCCCTGAAGATTTTGTTCCAGTCTTTATCGCCTCAAAATATTCTAGAACTTCTTCCTGGAATTCATCGAAATTCTTCGCCAAATCTTCGGCAAGATTAAGCAATTTTGGTTTATTAAACTCCATATTGATAACTGCTTCTTTACAGGACGAGATAATCATATTCACTAATTTGAATCACAGATAATTCACTGCAGACACTACCGACTGTGCCATGTTTTAATATCACATTCAAATTAACTTTCAGTCATAATCAGCAATTTCAAGATTTCTCATTTACATAAAGTACAAGCTATGAATGAATTATACATGAAGGTTATTAATAAATCCATTTTAGAACAAACACTAAAAGTATCGTACACAGTGAGGCCAACTGACCATCAAAATCAACACTCTGCTGAGTTAGGCGCTACTATACAACTTATCAAACAAAAATTAAATTACAAAACAATTTTGGATGGATTAATACATATAAAGAAATATTTATTTAAATGATGGAGACATTTTAATTTGATTAATTATTTACCTAACCAATCAAAATATTTTAATGGCTCGTGTTTTTTTTTTTGTGTCTAATGGAATAACGCTACTAAATAGAGACTATTAAATTGTTGAAAGTAATGTTTGAATAACACAATTTGAACACATCTCATAAGCATTTAAATAAGCTTTTGCAAAAGTGACCGATTAACAAATGAGGTGCACATTCATGAAAAATTAAAGTATAAAGCTGTTGCAATAATATACTTCAGGGTCTATTGAATTAAATAAAATTCTTCTAAAAGCAAACCTTGGGGTACAAAACATCATCTGGCTAAATCAAATTAAAAAATCATTTAAGTCATATTTAAGGATTAAGTGCCATGGAACTCATTTAAAATAAACAAATCGTGTACACTTACATTTGACAATCTACTTTGCAAGGATTATATTATCAACTGTTTCACAACTTTTCAGTAGATTTAATTAATGCACAGTGAAGGGTAACCAGAATACTAAACATCAAGTGGCTCTGGATTTAGATTTAATAGATCCTAGGCAAGGGTGTTATTATGTGCCCCTCAAAAAATGAAGCTCTACCATCACATGAATTAAAATTGTATCTACATAAATAACTATGATTTTTTTTCCAGTCTTTTCAACTTCCCTTCTTAATGAACCAAACAGGGTGCTTGATGCAGACATCTATAGCTTGAACTTACCCACAATGCCAAACGCTGACACAACACGCGCCACCCCATTGCTGGTAAGCCGCTGGCCAACCCTTGTCCTGTTGCCAACGTCAATCATGGTGACCAAGTCTCTGATCTCATCATGACTGTACTCTGTCCCATCGTCCACAACAGATAGCTCACGGGGCTCTGTCCGGTCAATTTTGAGCACTCGAAACCTTGTCTGTGTATTGTTGGAGCCCACCAGATAGAATCGCTGTGAGGCAGTTAAGCATGTTATAAGTACTAAAGAAAATAGACAGGTACTGGTGACTTAAATCCTAGCCAAAAGAAATCATTTTGGTAAATAATTCAGCAATGACAACCATAAGAGTTAGCTGAAGTCAAACTTAACCTTGGTTTACATTATCAGTTTGTGCAATAGAGGTGATTTATCCAATAATGTGATGAATGTGGATGCAAGTCCTATCAATTACACTTCTAATCTCTTCCTATTAGAACATGTATACAGTATACCTGGATGAAATAAATACCCCAAAATGTAATAAAAAAGAAATGAAACATGACTCATGATCTGATAATGTTCATCTACCTACTAAATTGATGGTATGTGTGACCAGCCCTACCTGGTTCCTGTGATATCATGCTTTCATGTGTTGATAAGAATCCCCCCTCCCC
>CABFOW010006374.1:0-32773 GCA_902141385.1 Timema californicum | reverse complement strand
GCGTAGTGATATATTAGGGATTACTTCTAGTAACATTTAGAGCTGTCATTCAGGTAAACTTAGCTCGTGAATGCCTTATACGTTAAGTAATGTGATTTTCATATGCCACTTTTAATAGATTTTATCAATACCTATAAAATAATATTAATAAAATATCAAAATACTATCAATTTTGACCGTAAACAAATGTGTATTTTATAAATGTTTATTTCTATGAAAATTGGAATCTACTCTAGCCTAAGCATCAAGAGGGATTAGAAAACTACATTATAAATAAAACTTTTGAAAGAGGAAGGATTAGCCACCACTATTTTTAATCCTACTTTCTTCCCATCGGTAAGGCCCTGAGGTGGCACCGGAGGATTCACCGCCTTCCCGCCATTTTAGCGTGTGTCGGCGGACTGTTGGCGCGCTAATGACTCGCCGCGCCGGGTTTGGGAGGGGGTTTAGGGGCGTCGCGGCGGGCGTTGTTTGAAGTGGTGGAACACACATGTAGCATGGTGAACGTCCCGTACTTTTTATGGCTCTGACTCAACTCGAGACTTCACCTTCAAAGAGAAATGTCTCTACACGAAAAAACACACAAAAAACTTAAAGACACTCCGTTATTTTTCCATGTCTTTAGAGCCGAGGGGGATAAGGTGGGGAAAGAGGGGGTAAGAAACAAATTTCTGGAGAAATTCTTTTTCCTAAACAGATATACATTCTCCCCGAGGCGTAAAAGCATGTGGATTCATTTATTTTTTTTACCAAAAATCCTCACGTAGAGAATATTTACAGCCTTCATGAACTGTATCCCGCAACATTTTTGCCTTTAGTGACGTTTCGGCTACATAAATATATTGTTCGAGCCTAGCTGAAAGAAAGGAGGTGGGTCTACGTATGCACTGTCTTATACTAAGAGTCTGAAAATGTACCCACTGTGTACCCCGAAAGGTAGCGAGATCCTCTCGCATAATTCCACTATGACGTAGCTCATGTACGTATGTATGTATGTATGTATGTATGTATATATGTATGTATATATGTATGTATATTATGTATGTATGTATGTATGTATGTATGTATGTATGTATGTATGTATATATGTATGTATATATGTATGTATGTATATATGTACCAAAGAAAATGATGGAAATGAAGTATGTAGGAAAAAGACCGCAATGTAAGCCAAGAAATAGTTGGGAGGAGCAGATAACAAAGAGTGTGCAAGTGAGAGGAGAAGAATAGAAGCAGTTAAAGGAGGAAGAATGGTGGAAGGATAGAGGAAGGTGGAGGCATTTTTCTAAACTGACCCGGGCACAGGCTGGAAACAGTTTATGATGATGATGATGATATGACATGGTAATTGCTTTTCTATTATTCTCGTTCATTCATACTGAGCTGAGGGTCAGTCGTTGACGGCTCTTCTGCAGCTCTTCGTTCAGCTGTGCTAATAATCGGTTCCCCTCCGCTCTTTTATCGTTCTCGTTCAATATTTCCCCCTCATAAACATTTGAGTTGGGTAATGAGATCAACACAGTTTTTAATCATGTTTGTGAACTGATATTTCTGCTTTAATCTAATTAGGTATATCGACTTCTTTGATCACAACAAGAATTTTATTGTTGATTCTAACTATTGACTTCTTCATGTTTAGCTTTAACACAATAATTTACGTTGTTTGAAAAAAAAAAGAGACTAATATGCATTACCAAGTTTAAACAATAGGCAGTCCATAAATTCACAATTGATACAATGCTAAAGAAAACAAACGTAGTTAACTTTGAAAAACTCAAAAGAATGGTGACCAGGTCAAAATGAACCGGTCACTGAATTAAACCAAACTTGATGTACCGTACATCTAAATGAACGATTTTGCCCAAATCTACTTTATTCATTTATTGTATACGGTAGACCATAAATAGACCTTGGTCATGAGATAGATTAATGTGTGCAGAGCACTCTTGTGGCTTTTCCTCTAAGTATAATATCAAAGTACCTCAAGCAAAGTTATCTCATACATTTTAGCTTTAGTTGGCATTGCCAAAGTTGTTCATGCGTTATTCATCATTCATGTGTGTTTGATGAATTTTCATTGGACTGTCATTACAAAATTAAGGCTGTGATCTGTAAAAAGAAATGGAAGAAATACTGGCAAAGTTATTGGTTGCCGATAGTGCCATAATTCAACAGGTAAGCTATTTAGTGAATCTAAACAATTCATTATTTTATATAGGTTTCGATTGTTAACTATTTTTAATTTCGAAAACCTAACCTATTCTGCATTGATTCGTCTTGCACGTGTACATTTTCAATTAATTTATAAGATCCACAAGTGTGTAAATTAGGAAAGCTATATTACTAATGTTTATCGATTTATTTTATTTGCAAGAAAATAAACATTTGCACAAATCTTAGCCAAAATATTTAGTAAATAGACTTTATTATTGTCAATCGATTTAGTTTTATAAATAAACCAATCTTCTTTATCGAGGGAAGTAATGTGCAGTATTAAAGTAATAAAAATTAAATGCCTTTACAAGTTCTTGAAGCACTAATCTTATGTTTTAATTGTGTTTTTAACACAAAATTAATTTATGAATGGCTCCAATACTTATATTGTTTACTGTAACTACACCAATTCATTGAATTAACAATTCTTAAAAGACTATAATTTAATGATTTTGAATTATTTACTTTTTTTTAGCGTAGTATTAAAGGACAACACCGTATGCATGCTGCAAGGTAGGAAACTGTTTGCCAGGCCAAGTAGTATAGTAAGGAAAGTTCGAAGATAACCCAACAAAGCAAATTTACTGAACACTGTAGCCTCTGTAGTATTTTTTTTAAATACTGTTTCTCGATTTCAATAAACCTACTAAGCATGTTAAGAGTAAATTCTCTTCTCAATTATATTTATTTTAGCTGTAGGCCTATTACATTCTTTTTAAGGTCTTATGTTTTTCCTCATGATAAAATTTAATATTAATGTTAATGCAATATCCTCCCATTATAAACATTGGGACAGTTTCATAACAGACCTTGGTATGTCTCAATTGCGGCACTACGTTGATTACAATATGACGCCTACCTAAACTCGATTGAAATGGGCAATTTTCACGTATGTAACTGGCCCATTCCATTCTGGTCTAGGTAGGTGTTGTCCTGTATTTATTATAGCACCACAATTGAGTTGTACTAACTTAAGTCTGATTAGTAAACTGGCCCTATATCAGACATTACACATTTAAACTTAGTCTTTCTTATCTGTCATCTAATACAGATAAAAGACCAAAATATCATATTCTTAAATATATTTTATTTTTAAAACTATTGTAGTTACCACAGTGATAAAAAAAAATTACCCACATGTCTGGAAACAATACTGCTAAATATAAGGTATGGACCTACTTTGTCTTTAATAACTTATTTTACAGATAACCTTATGTTTAATATACATTTAAAATAGGATATAATTTAACCCTACATAAAATATAATTGATATGTTTTACTTACAGCACCATATTTCCCCCTTCCCCCTTTTTTTTACCTTCATCAACTTGCTTAGACTCCATTTTCGTCTAACCCGTACTCATTTGCAAATTGCAGGGTACACAAGAATTGAGAGAGGCGTTCAAGAATGTAGATGTAATTCCAGCGCTGTGCAATGTTATTGGGGTGTCGCAGAATCCCCAAATACGGCAGTATGCGGCCGTTTTGCTCCGCAAAAGATTGAACAAGGCGAAACACTGGACCAAATTGTCTATCAATGTCAGAAACGGGTACGTTAGGCATGGCGTGTGAATAAACCTAAGTGGGGCGTGCAAAATTAGGGCTAGTAATGTCTTGTTTTGGTTAATAAGAGTACAAATATGAAGATGCGCAAAAGAAAACAGTTCTATTTTGTCTATCTTTTTGACAGCCTAACATCTTTGTTACCTACTGCTCTAAGTGCTTTGATTTACTATGATTGCTATAGTTAGGCCAATTTATAAACCTAGTTACACTACTTAAATACAAACATTAATATATTTACATACACACACACACATATATATATATATCTGTCATTGAAATTATTTATACACATTATCGTGTATTAGAATTCAACTAGACCACATGTAAAGTTGTGTGTACATTGGCATAGGTTAGGTGAATTGTACTTTATAATGTTGGTTCTACTTTCAGAATCAAAGAGGGTATTCTTCAGGCGTTGATAAATGAGCCAGAGAAGTTTGTGAAGAATGCCATCGCCCAGTTTATCGGCACGATAGTAAAACATGAATTTCCCAACAAAACCTGGCCAGAGGTCCTGCAGTTTATCCAACAGATGATAAATAGTGACAATATGACAGATAAGGAGGTAAGCACTTAAATACCTCCCTCTATAATACGGAACACTTATATCCGTACTCTTTGTATGGATCAAAACACGTGCATATGCAGGTTGTCTACCATCTGGGAAAACTGGCCGGGAATTCGATATGGTCGGTGAAAAATGAAAATAAGTCGGGAATTTGGTAAATTAAAAAAAAATCTGGGAAAATGTTTTACTCAAAATATGAAATACAATAATCACTAAATCAGTAAATTATAATGGTATTCAAACTGTCTTTTTTTTTGTAGCTGTGTAATATATTTTTAATTCCTAGTAAACAATTTTAATACAAATTTTAAAAAACGTATTTATTTACATTTTAAAACTTATTGTTATTCATAAAAAAGAGTAATAGAAAAATGGAAAAACAGGGGGGGGGGGNTTTAGAAGGATGTGATATACTTTTTAGTTGGGAATTTTAGGAAATGATCAGGGAAAAGGTCGGGGATTTCTTTGGTTGAGTTGAGTAGACACCATGAAAGAATATTTGGGACTGTGCGGGCCTAGACAACATACTCGTGACATGAAGTACAAATCTGTTTGTCGACCTCGGGGGTCTTGGGGTAGAGTGCTCGCCTCACGACCCGATGTTTGTGGGCTCGCACCCAACCGGGGTTGACAGATTTTTCTTGAGCGATAAAAATCCGTAGCAAAATCTCCTTCGGAGACGAATTGAAGCCATCGGTCCCATGTCGATTGTGGCGTGTAAAATATCCCTGGACGGTATGTAAAAATATATTTCCCGGCAAAATTGGAAGGCTCTTTCGCTCTCGCTCATATAAATTCCTGTGTGCTCATATAATGAGTCAGCTCAGAAATAAATACCACAAATAATTTTTTTTTTAAATCATGATATTAATGGCCTTTATAAGCACTGAATGTGTGTGAATGTTTTATTTCCCTGTACTTAATTTATTTATTCATTCTCTTGGACTGTTTTGGTATATTTATTATGACTTTGAAAATAATTCACTGCTCATATTTTCATCTCAAAACCTAAAATATTGTGTGTTTACACTCTGATATGCAAGTATGGACTCATGCTTCATATCTGACATGAACAAGCCACCCCAGGTTTTGTTAATCATCATCATCATCATCATCAATTGTTTGTTCCAATGCTGTGACCAGGTCCATTTAGTAAAATGCCTCCATCTTCCCCTATCCTTCTACCATTTTTCCTCCTTTAATTCCTTCCGTTCTTCTCCTCTCACTTGAACACTTTCTGTTATCTGCTCCTCCCATCTCTTACTTAGTCTCCCTTGAAGTCTTTTCCTCTCATATACTTCATTTCCATAATTTTATTTTGTCATCCTTTCCTTCTCCATCCTCTTTAATTGCCTATACCATCTCGAGGAAAATAAAGGTTTTGTAATTACATGACAAAATTAAATCTTTAATAAACACCCGTGTAAATGGAGATAATGAAATTGTTCATAAATACTTTCAAGTAAATCTGCCTGCCTTTGAATTTTATGAAAATAAACAGATTAGCATTATATTGTATTGTCTAATTGGTGTTTGGCCAAGAGTTGGGCTACATAGGGTGTACGAGAGAGTAGAGGAAGCAAGGGTGAGACGTAAGGAGGGTGGAAAAGGAGGGATCTCAAGGAGAATGATGTCGAGGTTTGGAGGGAAAAGGTCGCAAGAGAAACCAAAGAAGAAGTAGGAGAAGCAAATAACAAGTGCGAGTGAGATAAGAATAATGGGTAAGAGTAAGGGAGGGAGATGGATGCATTTTATTAAACTGACCTGGCCGCAGGCTGAAAACCGTTGATGATGATGAAGGTAAAAGGTAGCCTATTGCTCACTTGCATGAACGATTTTGTTTCTTCATTTTTCAAAAGTTCATAGAATAATTGAATAAAACTTCTCAAACAGTGTACTTTCCACTTTTATTATATTTTTATATGCCCCTTTTTGTTGTCAGCTCGGTATGTACACGTTGAGCATGATTACGGAGATCTCGTCGGACCAGTTTCTTCCTCACGCCTCGTCGTTGGTTTACATGTTGGCCAACACGCTGAATCAGTTGGAGAACCTGAGTTCTCCTCTGAGCTACTACACGCTGCTCACTATGATACACATTGTCCCGCTCGTGGAGGGAGACCAAGCCGTGAGTTGAAATAGACACCTGCGAGTACTTTAGCTCACAACCACAACTTATACTCAACAACTTTGCAGGATCAATCTAATTGATAAGACTCTGTAAATCTTATATTTTCGATTTCACATCGAACCCAGATCTTTGCTGTACTAACTTGAATCAAATAGGCCCATCATGCTTTGGAATTTTTTGGATCGAATTCGAATTTAAGATTCAATGGTGTAAAGGTTTCTAATCCAATTTGAATATAATATTTTATATGAAAATGATTTCAAATTGAAACAGAGTTTAAGATTAGGCTAAATTATATTTATTTTTTAATAATGTCCACTACCAGCTTCGGTGCCTGCATGGGCTAACGTGCTACTCTCGTGTTAGAATAGACTGCCGAAGATGAGATCAGGGTTCAATCCCGGTCGGGAGCACTGGGGTTGGTTTTTCGCTCTTCCTCCACACAAATGCCGGTACACTTGTTCAAAATATAACCTTCCTTGTACTTAAAACCACAAACATAATTAGTATATAAGCATATAACTCGATTGAGTAGTAAGGCACAGTGCTAAAAACACCTTTATTTATTAACAAGCTAGAAACTAGATTTGTATATTATCAATATCACAGTCAATTGAGTTTTCCAATCCCATAAAAAATTATATTATGTTGGAACGAATTGAACCAATTTCTTAAACGTCTTCATCACCTTCCCTTACTATTTCTTATCTGGAATGTGTGTTAAATGTCAGGGTTTTGGACAGTTGAATACTCTGTTGTCAAAATTTTAAAATCTTTTAAATATTTATTATTATTTAGCACTGCGTTTTACTACCCGTTCGGGTTATACGCTTTTTAAATATTAAAACAATATCTTATTCATTTTTATATATTATCGTCACATTGAATAACTAACAAAGTTATGATAATATAGCTTGTAGTGAATTTTTTTTAAATATTAAAAAAAATAGGCCCTCTCATCAAATAGCACTTTGTTTTTCTCAAAACAGCCGGGGATCCACAAAACCTCGAAGTTACCTGCTTGATGTGGCCATGCTTAGTACAACATGTTTTTTTTTCTTGGGGGTAGTTGGCCAACCTGTTCACTCAGCTGATGCCACGCGTGATGGAAGCCGTGCGCGCGCTAGTCCAAACAGACGAAGATAAAGCGGTGGAGGTGATGGAACTGTTTGACGACCTGGTAGAGTCTGTTATTTCCGTTATTGTCCCGCACATCAAGCCTCTTGTGGAGATGTGCCTCATGTTTGCGGCCAACAAGGACCTCGGGGATCCCATACGGGTCAAAGCGCTGGGGTTCATTGGTTGGATTGCACGCTCAAAGAAAAAGGTATCCAATGTAAAACATATTTTTCAATTTTGAATGATTGCTCCTTTTCGTGAAGAATGCTGATCTAAAACCTATGAATGTTGTATTTTCTTCTGGATATGTGAAGCCAGATCGATATTTTGCTCATATGTGTTTTAATTAATTAATGGTATTAATCATTTTTTCTGGCACATATGTACGTCTTGCCCTTTTATCCTCTTTTTAATGTCAATTGGGTATAGGGGTATAGCTAGCCATTCATTACCATTTTTTACTTTGGCTTCAACCAAAAACATCTAGCAAGAGGGTAATAGTAGAAGTTTCTGTGACTATAATCATGGACTAATCGTTTTTAAATGTCTGTTTTATTTAAAAACTGGGGAAAGATGGGTCAAGGTATTATTTTCGTGGGGAAGGGGGTAAAGAGTCGTGGGGGTGAGTAGAGGATGACATATCTGAGAGGCGGGGTATGTGTGTGTTGGAAAAGGGGGGGGGGGTGTTGTTAATTGGGGGGTGATTCAGCTTTGTGTGTTGTAAAAGGGGTGGTTTCTGTCTAGTGTAGGCTGGAGCAGCTTTGTGTGTTGGAAAGTAGGGGAGGGATACATGCGTATGATTATATTTTCCAGGCCATTGTGAAACATAAGCTCGTCCAACCAATCGTGGATGTTTTGTTCCTACTGATGAGTGTCCCGCCTGACAACGAAGAAATGGAGGAATACTTTATCGATGACGAGTCGAGCACTCCCATGACATGTGCTACACAAACTCTTGATATACTCGCATTGCATCTGCCTCCAGATAAACTCTTTCAACCTCTGGTATGAACATATAGCTTTGCTCTAGATTACAGTATTTAGTAATATTGGTGGCTGCGTCACTTTCGCGAGAAACTAGACGAGGAGATTGTGGTTCGACACCACTCAGGTGCACTGAAGGTAGTTTTTCATAAATGATTTCCCACTCCCTCTCCACGCACATGTGGGTACACCTCCTGCAAATTCAACCTTTTTAATCTTTAAGCCATTAGCATAATTAGTACATAAGCAAACCCAAACGAGTAGTAAGATGCGGAAGCAAAAAAATTAATTATTATCTAATGACTAATATATCTCTAAAGAAAACACCTTTTCACTTCACGAGGCATGAGGCGACCATTACCTCTTTGTCCAATGGCGGCAGTGTAAAGTGTGAACTGTGTTCTTCTTTCATTGTAAAAGTCTAATGCCGTATAGTTATTTGTTTCTATCCACCTTTCCTGTATCTTCTTCCTAATATAATATCTAATGACTAAGAAATTTATGAAAATGTAAAGTAATTTTATATTGGACATTGATAGAAAACAAATAAACACATCTCTTTGTTTTTTCATATTCAGTTTTCAATCACCATCTTTTTTTTTCACTTTTACAAATACATATTATGATTTTTAAATTTTCAGAAATTTTCCTTTTTTCATATTAAGAAAGACATAAAAACAAAAAAAAATATATAGCGGTTAGGTGTTCAATATTGGGTTGATAACATTCCTCTTATTCACTATAAAGTATACGATTTTCATTTTAAAACATTTATTTTGGATTTGAGTTAGTAAGCACAGATTTGGAATCAATTCAAATTTAAATTATTGGTTTCACACAGACATAAAAAAAACATATTTTTTTTGTTGGTAAATAACAAACATAAAATCTTTATCTAGATTTTTTTCTAAAGGTTTGTTTTTTTATTCAATTCTTTCTAGTTGCAGTACGTGGAGCCCAGCCTCCAAGGGGACGATGTATACAAACAGAAAGCATCTTACCTCACAATGGCGGTGTTGGCTGAAGGTTGCGCGGAACACATTCGTACCAAATATCTAGAGTCCTTCCTGCAATGTATCTGTAAGGGCATCAGGGCCCCAATTGGTGTGGTCAGAAACGCTGCCCTGTTTGCACTGGGACAGTTCTCAGAACATCTACAGGTACATCCATCAGAACACAGTCATTCAATTAAACTGTTGTAAATATCAGTAATATTGTAATGTCAGTAGCATGTCTGTCTACTGAGCAAAGGGTCTCGGGTTTGATTCTTGGTATATGCCTGTCCTAGTCTTGAGTTTGATTGTTCGGTATATTAATCTAAGACAGGCCTAGCAAGCCGCTAGTAGAAAAATATGATTTGAAAAAAAAACTGACTCACGCTGGCAACATTGATGGGTATAAAAAATACAATAGTTTTCTAATCCAATAGAATATCTAATATACTTAAGGATTCAAGGGTCCTACCCCCTAGATTTAAACCTAGGTTTGATTATTTGGTGATAACAATCAAATTCCTTCAAAAGGCGGACATCACCTCTTGGCCTAGTGGTAACGATGTAAAGTGTGAACTTTGTTCTATCCATTGTAAGTGTACCTTTCACATCCACACATGTCGTAACACAATGTTTGATATGTTCCGAACAATGTCACCAGCCGGAGATTAGCCACTATGCGTCCGAGCTGCTCCCGGTGTTGTTCGACTACCTGTCGCAACTGTGCTCTCAACTCCAGAATAACGGGAAAGAGCCGCCAGGTGTTGACCGCATGTTTTACGCCCTGGAGATGTTCTGTGAGAACCTGGGGGATGAACTACTGCCGTACCTCCCCACGCTCATGGAGCGGATCTTCACCGCTCTCAGTCCTACCAACTCGGTGCATCTTAGAGAACTGGCGCTCAGTGCGGTTGGCGCAACTGGTAAGAGGAGGCTTATTATATGGTTCTTGTATCCACTTGATCATTAAAAGATAATTTTTAATTAGAGTAGGGGTGTGCGCAGAGGCATTTTTTCATTCTGAGTCGCGCCTCAATGAAAACGTAAAGTTTTTTTTAGAGATGGGCCACTCGAATCTTCGAATCCACCGAATCCTTACAAGTATTCGAGATTCGAAGATTCAGTGTTTTACTGGATTCGATGATCGAATCTTTCACTTCATAAACAAAGCATCATATGTTGAATTCAAAAATTACTTAGTTAGGCCTACTTGAAAAGCACAACTTAATCCGTAATATTTATTATGTCGGACAAAAGAGATAAACATTAATACAATCTTCTTTGAAAAAATAAAAAATTATTAGGTGTGGAAAATCTTACGTGCCTTGTACCCTACCCTCCCACCTCTATGGGAAACTTGGACTCAACCGTTTCAGCGCATGCTCGCTTATAAACTTTCACCTCACGAACAATCTTGTAAATATTTTAATAAACACATCAAAACTCTTCAAAAACTGAATCAAAACTATAATTACAAATAAACTCGAAATAAATTAAACAAATCGTGGCTTTTTTTAAACAGAAATAATAACTTATTACGGATGATACAAAGTCAGCCGCCATTATACACGATACAAAGTCGGCCGCCATGACGTATAAATGTTTACTCGCCTGAGTGATGATTAAAATAAAGATACTGTTAATTCTTACTACCCAACTGGTTTTAATTATCTACAACTATGTAAAGAGCCCGATCATTAAGTTAGATATTTTGTTGGGTTTCATGAAAAATAAATACTGTCAACAGCTAGACAGAGATAAAACTGTTTATTTATCCCTATCGACGTATCGTTGATCGATTGTTTGTTTAAAATCGATTCAGGTAATCTGATCACTTAGTAAGCGCTCTCAAGTTTTAAGAATAAAATAACGACTTGCTAATCCATTATTTATTTTTTAATTTACTTTAACTTAGTTTTTATTATTTAAAAAAATATGTTATTGAAGTAATTGTAGAAATATTCAAACATAGTCCTGCCTTATAAAATGGGAATGAACATATTGTAGTCGAAAATATGTTCGTGTTTTAAATAGAATGTATTCTCAGAAATCGATTTATCGCAAGAATCGAATATATTTGTTTTCAACGCAAAAATTGATAATGGATATAAAAGAAAATAATAATTAAACATACTTAAGCATTATTGAGTTCACTATTTCCAATGTATGTTTAATTGTTAAGCATGTTGTTTTAGTCTTTATTAAAAATATCCGTTTGTATTTTTATTTTTGCTATATTAACACAATAAAATATCCTTTAATGATGATTAAAGTTGATCAAAGGATATATAGGCCTAATGTGTTTATTTCACATGTTTTTTAGAAACTTAATCCATTCTAACAACACTTTTAAAAATAACTAAAAGACACTCAAATTTTTATTGATTTGATTTTTAAACAATAATATGAGTCTAGATTGTTTAATTTGGCTGGATTTTAACCTGTATTTTGCGAGGGGTGTTTGGGGTTGATCAAAATTGAAAGCATGATTGAAATAAACCTTAATTAGGCCTATATTGTGTAATGTGGGTCTATTTGTAAATCATTAAAATTTATAAGGATTTGCTAGGATTCAGATTCGAAAATAAAATGTAGATTCGGATTCGAGAAATAGTGGATTCGACCCATCTCTAGTTTTTTCAAGTTCGAGTCATAGAAAGAAATATTTCAAATTTAATGTTTGTAATAGATCCACTGTACAAAGCTTTTTAGGATCAATTTTTTTTGTGAAAAAAATTATCACTAATTCAGATTTAAAAAAAATTGATTGAAGTATAATTATTTATTTTTAAATTTGACAAAATAAATATTGAGGGACTCAATTTGCTATTGAATAACATCTTAAAATTGAAAGAACTTAGTTAATTCTTGAACTTTAAAATAGATAGAAAGTTCTGAGTATTAAATCTTCTCGAGTTTTGTAAATATATTCATAGTCGAGTTATAACAGCTACTAAAGCTCGATTTGAACTTGGATTTTTAGTACCCGCACACCTCTAAACTAGAACTATTTCTAAAACGAACTTTATTTATCATTTCCTCAAAAATATTTGAGAAAATTTCAACTTTTAGACTCAAATCCTTAAAAAAAAATAATTTTGTTTTCAATTTTTTGAGTGAAATTTGTTTTAGACCTCTAATACTGCTTGTTGGTTGTCCATAACCAGATATAATTATAGGATGAACTCAACAGCCAAACCCCAGACCAGTAATTTAACACTAACTGGATGTATGAATATTTAGTTATTATTTCTATTTTTCTGTTATATTTCCTCCTATAACCGTAGTTATTAGAGATGTCACGATACTTGTTTTATTTGATTTTTCGATTCTCGATTCTGATTCTTGAAAATTTCCTTTTTCATTATTTTTCCAAGCATTATTGCATAGAAAATCTAACATGCCTGATATCATACTACCCCCTCACTGTGAAACTTGGGCTCGACCATTACACAGGGTCACTCGGAACTTTAATCTCACAACTATATGGATATTATTGATATTTATTAAACACACTATAAGTCCTCAAAACAAAAAATTCAAATAAACTCCGAATTAGTACAATAAATTGCTGATTTTATAACAAAAGAAAAACGCAATCATGTCTCACGTTACAAAACATTTAAGTCGTTCATCCGCCATAACTAATCCTCAGGACTTTGTTAGCTCACCAGAAATTAGGGATGAATATTTGGCAACAATATATCGATAATCTATTGAATAAAATAAATATAACTTTTTTTGCTCTATTTTTATTAACTACATCGATTTTTGTCTTATTTTTATTGAACATATCTTATTCAAAGGGCTGGATAGAATATAAAAATTTGAAAAGTGACTAATATAATTACATGAGATCGTCGTCCATTTTAATTAGATAGTGATAGATGTATTGATATATTACCATCCCTAGTCTAGGTACGTATTATATATCGGTTGTTTGCTTAGAATTGATTCATGTATTTTGACAGTCTCACTTAACTTTTACTTTAAAAAAGGGGTGGCAAAGTTGTTGAGTTCTCTTGCTACTGTCATAATTTCATGTCGTAATATATTCTAGACCATTTATTTTTCATGTAGAACACCTCAAAATGCTAAGGTGATAATTATATTCAAGGTCATACTCTATCCAAGTCTTTAAGGTATATTTACAATCTTGAGTGAAACGGCAAATAAACTAATATGAGAGATTACCCATTTTGAAAGTTGCCGTTTTGTTTAATTACCAGTTTTATTGAGAGGTAAGAATCGAAATAGCTAGAATCATAATAATATGATCGATTCTTTCGGTACCAGTAAGAATCAAAGGAATTGAGACAACCCTAATAATTATTCCAAGATTCGGATTCAAGATTCAGTTTTTGACCCCATTCTAACACAAACCTAAAATGTACTATTACGGAATGGTATTGTTTTAGTCCCATAGATCACGTGTATTGTGATTGATAATTTATTTCACAAAGTAACATTCAACCCACGTTTCTCTATTAACTTGTAGCTAACGCAGCGAAGGAAGGGATGGTTCCGTACTTTCCACGAGTGATTGAATATTTGAAGACATATCTCGCTCATGATCAAACAGATGAAACCATGTGTCTTCAAGTGCAAGCTGTTGGTAAGTCAACATTGTATACCAGACAATACTTCTCACTATCAACGTTTAGATCTTACTTTACATTCATTACTGTGGCCTGGATCAGTTTTTATTCAAGCCATATATTTTCCATTGGCAGCTTGCTAGGTCTGTCGTAGCTTCATATGTCTTATAATATAATTTAAGACTAGGACAGGCACAACATCCAGTCTCTGGCCATTAATTTATCAATGTGACAGGATAAACCCACATTTCACCCATGATGCATTTTAGGCCATGCCAGGAATCGAACCGGGGACCTTTAGCTCAGTAAGCAGACACTCTTCCGACTGAGCAAAGGTTTTCCTTTGTGTAGTTTTTTCCTAACAAATGTCAACTAACTGTATAATACATGTTTACTATGTTCAGACACATTAGGTGTGTTGGCTCGGACCGTTGGCTCGGAAACCTTCCTACCTCTGGCGAAGGAAAGTATACAGCTCGGACTTAAGCTCGTTTCCGGAACCGACGACCCTGACCTCAGGAAGAGTGTGTACGGCTTGTTTGGTTCTATATCGACCGTTCTCAAGGAAGACATGAGCTCAGTCTTGCCAACTATTATAGATCTTATGCTGGGGTCCCTGAGGAGCTCGGACGGGATTGTGGTTAGTGGAGAGTTGGAATCATCTTTCAGGGATGGATGTAACCCTTGCAGGGGATTTGGAAAAATATCTCATTCAAGATTTTAATTTAAAACTTAAGAGATTTTTCCAGGTTTTCAAACAAAATACGACAATCTTAACAAAATAACTTCATATATAATGAATTCACCACCTAGCTAAATGTATGAATATTTTGATAAATCATATGGAAAAAATGGTGCCAAACAGCTGTATTAACTTAAACATCGAAAGGCACCAGAAAACTGTGAGCCTCAAAGTTCACAACTAAAACACACTAAAACATATAATTATGTAATTTTCGGGGTACGTCAGTCCCCTTCTTCAGCAGAGGAGAGTAAAACACAGACTGAACCTTGGCAGCATGGTTGGAGGTAGGTCATGGTCAATTAGATACTGTTGTCTCTTATTGACCTTGTCTTTACTATTTGTAGATAGAACAGAAACAGGCGACAACATTATCTAAATGACCTTGACCTACCTCTAACCATGCTGCCATAATCCAGTCTGCGTTTTACACTCTTCTGCCGAAAATACCATAACTATGTAGGGGTGTGCAAAGTTTCGAAACTTCAACTTGGCTTCACCAATAAAAATATTGACATCTAAAATACTCCATTTATGTTCACATACAGCCATCCTGAACGGTTGTGTACATTACAAATTACTATTTATATGGAGAATATCTGAAGTCATTGAATTATAAGTTGTGGTATCACAACCTGATTTGTCAGAGTAGCACGAAATATTACAAACAATTGTGCAATAAAACATTTTACAAGTAATTTTAACACATACAGTTCTATAAATAACCACAATATATAAAAAAATTCAATCATAAAACAACTAAAATAAAATATTCAAACTTCGATTCGGCTTCGAGCATATTTCATGTATTCGATTCAAATTTAAAAAGTGGACTTGGTACACCCCTTGAAAATAAAGTGAATAATACTCTGTTTTAATCTCAAGTTGCTTTAAAAAGTTATAATAATCATTGTAACAGGCTCACTTCAAAGAGGAAGAGAACAACGCCTTTCCGGTTTATGATGATCTGAGTGACACGCCCGATGAAGAGGACATCGAGAATGAGTCTGAAGGGGAGGAAGAGGATGAGGATATTACAGGCATGTACATGTCAAACTTTAGAAACTCGACACTATCATATACAAACTGATATTTTAATTTAAACAAATAACTCGCCTGCTTCAGGGGCTACATGGTTTAAAAAGAGCCACTCTTGTGTTAGACTGGCTTGCTGATGACCCGTAGATCAGGGTTCAAATCCTTGTTGGATCTATCGAGGGTGGGGTTTTCCATTCTCCCTCCACGCATATTTGGGTGCACTTCCTCTCAAACCTTCCTAATCCTTATCCCATTAGTGTAATTTTTACATAGGCGTATAACCCGACTGGGTAGTAAGACGCGTTGCTAAAAGATATATTATTTATGTTTTCAAAACTTTAATTTCTGCCGTTATTTTTAATTGCTTCTATTATTTTAAGTGTGTAAAATATGTATTAATTTTTTCAGGCTATAGTGTAGAAAATGCTTACGTGGATGAAAAAGAAGAAGCCTGTTTAGCATTGAAAGAACTTTCTGAACACACAGGGTAGGTGATATTTCTCACTTTGTAATATCCATGGACGGGCCCTCAAATTTCTAAGGAAGATTCGAGAAAACTTTTGATTTGAGCATTAAATCCTACCCACCTCTGTGACATAGTTAGCTAACACACTAGTTACATGTTGATCTAGACTGTCGAAAAGAGGACAGGGAGATCGAGGTTTGAATCTCGATTAGGTGAACTAGGGGTGGCTTTTCCTAAATGGTTCTCCACTTTCTCTCCACACAAATGTGGGTTCGCCACCTCTAAATTCAACCATCTCAATTCCTAACCTATTAGCATAATTAGTAAACCCTACTTTAGCGTATAACCCGAACGGGTAGTAAGACGCGGCGCTATAATTTCTATTATTTTTTTTAATTCTCATTAAATCTCTAAAAAAAACTTATTTTTCAAGTGAAATTTGTTTTCGGGTTCTAGTACTACTTATCTGTACATAAAGGTGCTCTGATAAGTAATAACTAAGTGTTTTTAAATTAAATACGACTTAGAGTAATCCTCCACCAGCATGTATTGATGATGGGTTAGTTGCGTGGTCACCCACTGATGTCACACATCCTGCCAAACCGGCCTCACATAACACCTGATCTAACAATCTTGGGGCAAACCCAACAACTAAACCTCCAACTACTAAATTTTTAACACTGTACTGTAATACAAAATTTAAACAAAAACTTATCTATGATTAAAAATACTTTCATGTAGTAACAATTGACCTTTGATGTTTAGAATTTTTTCTTTACATCCATTGCTATTTCCAGCCTATGGTCGGTTTTTAATTCAAGCCATATATTCTCCACTACCGGCTTACTAGGCCTGTCATAGCTTCATATACCTCATAATATATCTTAAGACTTGGACAGGCACAACATCCAGTCCCCAGCCATTAATTCATCACTATGAAATGGGGAAACCCACATTTAACCAGTAATAAATTTTTCAGTCATGCTGGGAATTGAACTCGGGACTCTTAGCCTGATAGACTGACATGCTATAGACTTAGCTAAGGTGTCCAATATGTTTATAATGTTCATATAAGAGTCAATTAACTCTAGATTATTAAATAGAATAAAGATTAGAACTATGAAAGATAGATTTGACCCACGAATATTATATTTAAATGTTTCGTTAGTTGTGTGTGTTTACGTAATGTTATACCTTTATGTTACTATAAAGGTTTCAATTTATTTTGGGTTAGTTTAATTTATGATTTGTTTTACTAACCTGAACATTATTCTTTGTTTTGCTCTTGTATTTCACAGACCAGCATTTCTGCCTTATTTGGAGAAATGTTTTGAAGAAGTGTTCAAGCTGATCACATATCCACAAGACGAAATAAGAAAGGCAGTTTTGGATACGTTGCTTCAATTTTGTATCAGTTTCTCTAAAATAACTACGGACGAAGGAAAAATAGGTAGGTGTGTCAGCCTACGACGAAGACTCCAAGTAAAGAGAGTTCAGCCCAATTTCTAATCGGTAGAAAATACCCGCTTCAGTGGCCGAATAGTCAGTCTAAGCTGTCATTCTTGTGTTAGACTGACCTGGGGTTTGAACCTGGTTGGTTCTACTGAGGGCGGTTTTTCTCTAAAATAGTTTCCCCACTCTCTTTCCACGCAAAGGCAGCTAAATTACCTCTAATATGCTTCTATCCTCATTCTTATTCCATTAGAGTAATTATTATATATGCTTGATAAAAAAAAGGTATTAAATCTTATCTCTACATATTCATTTGTCAATTCATGTGATCTGCAGTGGTTGATTCTGATATTTGTCGCGACCTCGGTAAAGTGCTCACCTCAGGTTCAGATGTTCCAGCCGGGGTCAACGGATTGTTCTTGGGCGATAAAAAATGTGTAGCACAATCTCCTTCAGAGGGGGAGTGAAGCCATTGATTGTGGCGCGTAAAAGAATCCTGGAAGGTGTGTGAAAATACCTTTCCCGGCAAAATTGGTAGGGCCTTTCACTTTCGCTCATAGAAACTTTCGTGTGCTGATATAATCATTCGATTCAAAAAGTACAAGTTAAATACTTCAAATAAATAATAAAAATTATAGATCTTTATTACTGTATTGGCTCGAATATTCTCTCATTTATCTTGTATAAAATAACAAAATTCTGTCAGTCTGTGACTATTCTGTGTGTGTCGATTGGCTCAGCTCTCTTGAAAGCACTCGCCCTTCTGATCCCCAAATGTTCGGAGCTGATCCGTATGGATGAGGAGAGGGGTGTGGTCATGGCGGCCCTGGATGTGTACTGTGACTTGCTGACTGAGGTAAAGAGGCCTGTTTTGGAGGGGGAGGGGCACAGGGATGCCATCATCAACTGCATCAAAGACGTGATGACTTATAAGGTGAGAAAACAACACCTTTCTGTCTAATTACGATGTTTAACCTAATTTCTTATCAATTGTTAACGACTGAGATGGAGAAGAAAGTACAGGAAAGAGTAGTTGAAACAAATAGGAACCCGCTACGGTGGTCATGTGCTACTCTCGCAGTAGACTAGACTGCCGATGATTGGGAGACCGAAGTTTGAATCTCGGTCCGGTTTTCTCATTTCTAAAATGGTATTCCACTCTCTTTACACACACATATGCGGCTACACTTCTTCAAAACATAGCCTTCACTTTGTCGTGTCATGTTTTTCAGACTGAATGCCAAGATAAAGAGGATGAAGGAAGTGACGATCCAGAGGCTGAGCAAGACGAAATGTTGATAGAGTGTGCAGGAAATATTGTTCCAAGTCTCGGCAAAGCCATGACACCCAATGACTTTGCTATCTATTTTGGAAATCTTCTGCCCTTGTTTCTTGCAAAAACTGTGAGTACATAATATCATCATCATCATTAACTGTTTCCAGCCTGAGGCCAGGCCTGTTTATTAAAATTCCTCATGACTTTGGATACAAGAGAAATGAGGAAAGTGGAGGCCATGAGAATGAAGTTTTCGAGGGACATGTTAGCTGTCACCAGAAGAGATAGGATTGGAAATGAAGATGTAAGGTCTAGAGTTGGGATACATGAGATAGTAGAGGAAGCTAGGATGAGATGAGATGTAAGGAGGATGGAAGGGGAGAAGATTCCAAGAAGATTATTGGATATGAAGTATGAAGGGAAGAGACCGCAAGGGAAACCAAGGAAGAGATGGGAGGAACAGATAGCAGCATGTGTGTGGAGGAGAATGGAAGAATGGTGGAAGGACAGAGGGAGATGGAGGCATTTTACTAAACAGACCCGGCCACAGGCTGGAAACAATTCGTGATGATGTTGATGATAAAGATACTAAAACATTATCAATATTGACCACAAAAAAAAAAAGTTTGTATTCCTTTAAAACTGTCCTTATGAAAATCGGACAGTGGCTATCCCTCCTAATTTAAACCGTATTAAAATGAAGGAAGATTTTCTTTTGGAGTGGTATTTTTATTTGGTGTAACTACACAAATAACTTAGTAGTGTCATGTTAGTGCCTTTTCATGTTTATAGATAGTTTCAGTGAGGAGATAAATATATTGAGCACTCCACATTTCTCACTGCATAGTTGGTAAATTAAGTAGCCAGATTCACAAGCTGCTTCATGTTCATCAATCTTATTTTTAGGTTGGTAGCCTGGCTGTTTTTTACATCCTTTACTCGCCTTGATGTGCGACACCGTCATTTCTCTTCGAGCCCCAAACTTTAGCTAAAAATAAAATGGTTACATGGAATAAAATATATTTTTAAATTCCAATGAGCCATTTTGTCTGTATAGTAACCCACCATCCACAATGGTGGTGGAATGGTTTAACGTGTTGCATCCATGTTAGACTGGATAGCTGGTAAGATCGAGTTTCAAATCTCGGTCGGGTGTACTGAGGGTGGTTTTCCTAAAATGGTTTCCCATACTTCCGCCATGCAAGTGTAGATACATTTTCTCTAAAAGTCTACCTTATTCATATATATAATTGGCACTGTGTCCTACTACCTGTATAGGTTATACGCCTATGTACTAATTACACAAATGGTTTACTAATTAGGAAGTGCACATGCATTTGAATGGAAGGGTAGTGGAAAACCTCGGTTCACCCGACCGGGATCGAACCCAATCTGCTTTGTCTCCAACAGTCTAGTCCAACACGAGAGTAACAAGTTAGACCGTGCGGCCACCGAACCGGGTCATATCTATTCTCTTAACGTAATTAATTTATTTGTGTTATCTGAACTGGTACTAAAATGAGGCGGGTAGAAAACACGAGCTACAATAAGTGTCTGGTCTGTCGTTCGTATAACTCTTGGACTAAGTAATGAGCTGATGCTTAACACATAGTGGTATGTTGTTCGATGTTCAGAAGAAGCAGTGCACGGTGTCACAGCGCTCGTTTAGCGTTGGAACTCTATCCGAGTGTATGGAGCCACTTGGGCCGAGGGTGGCTCAGTTTGTCCCGCAGCTGCTACCCTTGTTTCTCCAGCTGGCTAAAGACGAGAGCGATGAGGTCCGAAACAACGCAATCTTCGGTGTCGGTGAGATGGTTCTCCACGGCAAAGAGGCGTTATACCCGTATCCTTTTAATTGTGAATGGAACGTTACTTTCTGGTATGTGTGCATCTGTCATCTACATATGGCAGCCCCATGGCTTCTTTTGTGCTGACTGACGGCTTTGAAAAGCTACCCGACCAAATTATGTATCCCTACGCCGAACCATATGATCTGCAAAAACATGTGTTTAGCAGCTGTCACTTATGACAGTCAAAATTTAGGTGCATAGGACATGTTGACTGTCAGAAGTCAACTGTGAGCTGTCAGTCAGCACCAAAGAAGCCATGGGTCTACTTTATATATGTTTTGTAACGAAATCATCATCTTCTCTTCTTCCTTCTTTAATCGCTTCATTCTTCTCCTTTCACTCTGTATCTTTCTTGGTCTCACTGGTGGCCTTATCTCCATCATTCTCACTGGTATTGTTTCATTTTCCACACTAATTTCACCAAACAGTAAATACTTAACTTAACAATTCAAATCAAAATCATTATATTGTTGGATTTTTAAAGAAGTTATAAAATTTAAAAAAAATCCATTTTTGATTGTAGTAGTTTTTATATCCTATAATTGAAATGAATATGTGCCAATCACACTCGGCTTACTCTGAAAATTGGCAGTCTTACATTGACTGATTACACTCTGGTTCTGTCTTAAGACATACGAACCTATGACAGGCCTAGCAAGCCGGTAGTGGAAAATATATGGCTTGAATAGAAAGACAAACCACAGGCTGGAAACAGTCATGGATGTAAAATAAAGTATATTTAATTCTGAACCACCAATAAGCAGTAAGCTCTAAATCAAGTCTCACNCACCAATAAGCAGTAAGCTCTAAATCAAGTCTCACTCAAAAAATTGAAAGATTTTTTTTTAACAATTTGAGTCTTGAATCTGAAATTTTCTCAAATATCCTTAAACCTTTAACTGCTATAGCCATTTATAAACGCTCACAATATTTTATTCATCGGTGATCACACAACTGTTTACTATGTCATGCATTTTCAGTCGTGTTTTCGTTGCATTGTTGTGTTCATATTAGTAGTTTGAAAATTAATTATTAATTCTGTGTTTGTCCCCCTTTTATATGTTTCTATCCACTTTTCCTATACCTTCTTCCAAATATAATATAATATTAATTCTTTCAGTAATTCTAATAAATATATTTTCAATAGGGTGTTTGTAATCATAAAACTAAATGACAATTAGGCAAAAAAGTTACTTTGGTTTAAAGATTTGACTAATTTAGCACAGATATGTATACAGGTACTTTCCTAATTCAGCAGTGATAGGGTTAGGGATTCAAGTGTCCATCCCTATCAAAAATGCATTTAAAAACAATCTAGTTTTCCTTTTNTTTTTTTTTTTTTTAGAAATCAGAATTTTTAAATAGTTTATGAAACAAAACCTTCTAGTAGTCATTTTGTTTAAAACCGGCTAAAGATAATTCACTTGTAAAATTAACCTTGTAATCTATTAATTTTAATATTGTTTTCAGCCTATTAATGTTAGGGAACTTAACAAACCCTGGGTGGCCTGACACGCAGAATTGTTTGTCGATGTGAGAGTAAAGGTTTCCTTAACATCCTAATCAGATATTTCCCCGAGATCCTTCAAGCACTCTCAGCAGCAGTGTCTAAAGAAGCTAATCCTAGCGCTCTCGACAACATATGTGGAGCTTTGGCTCGCATGCTCATCACTAATGTGTCTGGCGTGCCAATGGATCATGTGAGCGTTATTATGGGTTTATTCAAATATACATTTTGTAATGTGATTAACATTAGTGTTGGGTGACCTGGCGGTCTAGGGGTAAGGTGTCAGGTCCGGGGTTCAATCCTTGGTCCCGGTACTGATTTATATGATTGCCAAACCTTTCCTTCACCTCTGACAAGACGTGTATTAATCACAACTTGTGAATGTGTGGAATTCCAGACCTTCACCGTGGTTCGGATCCCACGTTAAACTGTAGGTGCTCCATTTCATCTCACAATCACACTACCATTACACATTAGTGTAAGTGCGTATAACCTGAACAGGATGTAAGACGCGGTGATGATAATAATAATAATAATAATAGTGTTATTCTGAAGAAAAAAACTTCTATCACCTGCTTCGTTGTCCGCATGGTCTAAGGCGTAACTTTCACAATAGAGATGCTGATATATTTCCTCTATATTCAACCTTTCTCGTTCCTAAATCATTAGGGTTATTTTTATATACGAATATAGTCTGAACAGGTAGTAAGACGTGGTGCTAAAAAAAATCTATTTTCAAATAAATGGGACGCTTGAATCCTAAAGTCCCTTGATTCCTTTGTTCTTCGAGAGATTCAAGATTATTTCCAGATAATATATTGAATCCAAATATAAAGGCTTTTACTTGAAATCATAAATCCTGTGTCACCCTTACAACCTGCCCTGTAATGGCCGCCACATGTTTCACGGCTATTCGTCCATCACTATACTGTAACTAAGGAGGTTAACTGTTTGTATTGAAAGGTTGTCGTCAGCGCCTGTAATATCTTCCGTCATGACACAAAAACACTTCCAGCTAACATTCAAAAGGTTGGGTTTCACACTTGTATTGATAATTTGATTACTGAACTAAACAAAAACTCTTATAAATACTCATTTTTCAAGAGAATCACCCATATAACCATATTTATCGGTGAATTAGCCTTAAGGAGCCCGAAAGTTCATGACCATCAAATTATAGGCTCGTCATTCAATCCTTTTCTTCGACACCTAGGTTCAGTACCTAACATCACACCAAACCTCCTTCAAATTTATTTCAACATTAGCCTCCCATCGACATCTCGGCCAACCATAGGGTCTTGTTTCTTCGAGTTTTTATATTAAAATCGTTTGTACAAACCTGTTGTCACCCATATGCGCCACATGACCACCCCACTCCAGCGTGCGCACCTTAATATGTTTGGGAAATGGGAACACATACAAGCCACAAAGTTCTTCATTATGTAACGCTCTCCATTATCCTGTTTGTCATTCTTAAGTCCAAAGATCTTTCTCGTTAATTATTTCGCAAAGACTCAATTTATTCTCTTGGTACAAAATGAGAGGCCACACTTCACATCCGTAAGGAACAACAAGGAGTTTCACTCGAAGGAGGCCCCAAATTCTAACTTACTACATACATAATATACAAAGTAGGCAAACGTAACTGGTAGAACATACCTTGAGAGGTTTCTAACCTATAGCATCACACCATATGCTGGAAGTGGGCGCCTCCTTCCTACAGTCACCCTACGCTCAACGTTTGCGAACATGTTAACTATCTGAGCGTGGATGATGCTGTCGATTGCAGGGGTGATGTTCTCTTTCGCTTCCTGGATTGTGACAGGTTTATTGGCATGAACCTTTCCTTTCAACATGCCCCACAAGAAGAATCCTGGGAGGTTAGGTCTGTAGACCTTGATGGACATAGTCCTTTTCGAAATTATGTGAGCTGATCTTCAAATAAGCCGGTTACAACCGCCATAGACCTCATGGGCGTCTGACAGATCTCCCCGTCTTGCTGGAAGTAACCATGTGACTCTTTGTCGCCTGACTGATTACAAAAATTGTGTCGAGGATTTCGCAGTACTTGTCTGGAGTTAGCCGTGGTTTAAAAAAATATGGGCCCTAAGATGTGCAGGAATATTTACCACACTCCAATCTTAGGTTATACAGCGGTTGATCATGATTTTCATGTGGATTCACTGCGGCCCAGAAGCACGTATTATGAGCATTGACGTACCCAGATAGGTGAAACCACGTGTCCAAGACCCTTTTTGCAAAATCAAGCCCCCACAGTTCTTGTACTGCTAACACTCGATAGGGGATAGTCTTTTCTTTGTCGATCTGTGACCAGGGAATCTCTCGGGACTGTCTTTGTAAGGAGTTCAGCAACCTGGTAGGCACTCCCTGCACTGTTTCCTCGGTCGCTGCAGGGCAGTCGCTCCCATGGATATTAACCAAGGGGGCTGTTGTCTCAAATGGTTTCACCGTCTTCTGTATCAAACGCTTTGATGGTGCTCCAACATTAAATATATTTATGAAATTTAAGCATGTAACCTTGAAGAACCGGTGGTTTAGTAGGATTTCACCAAGAACACTTTGTGCTCAGCAGTGTACATGTTGACAGAAGAGAGAAATGCTCACAAACTGAGCTTAGCTGAGTGAGGGGAACAAAAGTTAGCATTAAGCAGACGAGACATGGCGGAGCTGTGTTCCATCTCAACACCCAGTGACAAGCAGACGAGACATGCCGGAGCTGTGTTCCATCTCAACACCCAGTGACAAGCAGACGAGACATGCCGGAGCTGTGTTCCATCTCAACACACTGACAATTAGACAAGACTCCCGTTGTCACAACCATTCTGTAGTAAATGATAACTCGGGGCCTCCTACGAATCCTGTAGTTTAGTAATTCTCAGCTTAGTAGTTACAGAAGATAACAGCTTTCAAATTGAATAATAGCAAACATTGTATGCGTTAATTGTGTGTTTGACCTCTTGAATATAATTCATATCTGTTAGCACACACAGTATCTACTTATTTAAATTTGTCAAATTCTTCAAAACCCATGTCGTTGATATATATGAATATATCATTTTGGAATACAAGTTTTATTTTTATCTATTGTATTAACTTTTTTTTTGGCTATTGCTTGTTTGCTGTTGATGTTTGTTATTCTCGGGTTTGTTTCAGGTATTCCCTGTGTTTGTGAACTACTTACCACTACGCCAGGACTTTGATGAGAACAAGGCAGTTTTCAGATGTTTGTTGCACCTGTACCAAATGGGACACCCCTTGCTGCAGAAATTCCTGTCCCCACTCGTCAGGGCTAGTCTCGTTGTCATTAATTGTCAACAAGGGGACAAAGGTATATTATCAGCCTCACAAAAGAAGAATACATTAATCTTAAGATTTGGATAGGGTTAAGAATCACAGTTTGTAACGTTTACCAAAGAACAAGGTTTTTTTTTGTTTTTTTAGCGAGAAAATTTGAGAATATAGAGCAGAGTTGGGTCGAATTCACTATTTTACAAATCTGAATGTTAGGAAAAATTTATTAACATAATTGGAAATATAAATATAATGGAATGATGTAAAATACAAATGGTAACTAAATGTTAATATTCTTTCTCTAATTCGTTCATTATAACATTCATACGTTCAGTTAAGTGTTAAATTTCTGGTATGGGGTCTGGTTTTTGAGTTCATTCTATAATTATAATTTGTTCTGAACCACCAATAAGAAGTAGTAGATTCCTAAAACAAACTTCACTTGAAAAATTTGAAGAAAAAAAAAACCTTTGTTATTCTTCTAAGGATTGAGTCTTAAATTTGAAATTCTTTGAATCTTGAGTATGCTTAACTGAAAAGATTGTATTATATTTAGAAGAAGGCACAGCAGTAGCGGATTTAGGCTTAGGCCCGTGAGGCCCGGGCCTAGGGCGTCCTCAAACCTAAATCCGCTACTGAGGCACAGGATGGGTGGATAGAATATATGTTTTCACTTTAAAAAAAACTATCAAAATGTCCCAGGTCATGCCTTATTTTTACCAGTCTAAGAAAGTTTTTTACTGAAATTGTTTTTAAAATCTAAATCTATATATTGTCAAAAATTGTAGCTATTTGTTGTGATTTTCCAAGTGTTATAACCCCATTTTAAGGATGAATTTAATATTTAAACAAAATACTAAACAGTTGAGCAATTTATCTGCCAGATCTGAAACAATCTACATGCTTCAGAGACATATACCTATTTACATTTTGTTTAGTGTAACTTAGAAATTGTAAGATATCTTTTAACATAATGTCTACCCGCTTCGGTGGCCAGTCTAAGCCACTACTTTTGCAATAGACTAGACTCTCGAAGACTGGGAGATTGGGAGTTCGATCCCGCTCAGGTTTTCTGAGAGTGATTTTTACTAAATAGTTTTCCACTCAAACCCCCCATGTAAATTCTGGTACATTTCCTCTAAATTCAACCTACCTAATCCCTAACACATTAGTGTAATTAGTGCTTAGGTGTAGAACCCAAACGGGTAGTAAAACGCTGGGCCAAACAAAGAGTTACTCTTAGATGGAAAATGTTCTATCGAGTTGTTAAAGAGTTACCCAACCAATCCCCTTCCAGTTTTTATTGATGCCGCCATCTATTTAGTGTCCTGTTTTCTATTTTATATTTTCAGAAACTCTGGAATTGGTTTCAAACTTCATATCGATGGTTCGGCGAGATTTCGCGGAGGAGTTCAATAAAATTGTCAGCGATTTGCCGGCCGAACTGACACCTGTCGTCCAACAGCTTTTCTCGTCCTAGCTGTCGTTCAGGACTGATCTCTGATAATGTAGCGAGACTACGATACAAACCGTCGATCAAATCCGATACATCATACTCTACGTGATATTTTCGAGTGTTGTCAATTCCTTTGTAAACAATGACTTGCAAAAATTTAAATTATTATTTTTCTATAACAAGCGGTTCTAAAACTCATACAATGAGTTGCTTTCTCCTTTGCCAAGAGCTTGTCATTAAAGAGTGATAATTAAAATTATCAGTTTCATTGCTGTGCTGATTTCAGACTGTGTGTGTGTGTGTGTGTGTGTGTGTGTGTGTGTGTGTGTGTGTGTGTGCGCGTGTGTGTGTGTGCATGCGTGCGCGCTTTATTTCACCTCATAGCCCTTAAGACTAATAACATTGAGTTCAATCTAGACTTGTTGGTTTTTTACTGGTAGCTATGTTAAAAAATGAATAAAGAATTATGTTATAAATAAGTAATCCTTGTCCACAAAAGAAAGATGGCCCCAAACAGTTGTATTAAATTAAACATGAATGATAGAAGGGCAAAGCCGACACACTTATCAGAGAACTGTAGTTCTTGCCCTTTTATCTTCATTTTAATGTTTAATTTAATAATCCTTGTCCATAAAAATTTGTTTAAGAGGTTGGATATTTTTGTAGTTTATGTATGTGTTAAAAGTATCTACATTAGTTTGTGTATTAAATCCTTAAGCTTAAATCATAGCTGTAGCATACGATTAAATTTTAATGTCTAGTAATTATAGTCTAAAAGAACATTTGAGTCTTTGTTTAATGTATACCCAAAGTTGTTTGGTTTATTTTTACTGGCATATGTGGTGCCATATATCAATACTCGCTTTGCTCCGCCCCCCAAATCCCTCAGTGGGTTTTCTTTACAAGTGGATGTAAACCAATGTAATTCCAGCGTTGTTTTGAACGTAACAACATAAAGCTACCGGTATTGTATTGTATTTACCGCACTGACTTAAAAGTTGCTCCGCCATTTTGAATTTTTTTTTCAGGAGTTAAAAATTAAAATTTTTAACTTTTGGGAATTTTCCCGTCGGTTACAGGCTATAAGCTATAAGTTTGCCAAATTTCAAGTTTCTAGCTCACCTGGAAGTGGGTAAACATTAATGTCAGTGAGTGAGTCGCGGGGCTTTATAGTAGTATAATTTGAGTTATTTTTAAGTTTCAATAAACTTGCTTTTGCAATGAACCAGATTAGAGTTCAGCGTATCTCTTTTAGTTAAAGTTAATTGTTATTGAAAAGTTAGAAGGGAATCTAAACATATTAACCATAATTCTCACTGCTATTAGGGGTGTGTGAATCTTAGAAACTTTGACTTGACTTTGGAAAAATAAAATAAAAAAAATCCTTAGATAATTTTGAACCTTGGCTAATCTTGCCATTCTGAACTGGAATATACATGAGAATTTAATATCAATATGTAAACGTCCGAAGTAATTTAGTGTTATGTTGTAACTTGAACCTGATTTATCAGTTTACAAAGTAATATTAAAAACAATTGTGCAATAAAACATTTTCTAATTGATTTAAGTGCATAAAGTTAAATGAATGAGCACAAAATAATAGTTTCTAAAACACTAAGCAAATAACAATAAATATTCAAACTTTGATTTGTCTTCGAGAATATTTCATGTATTTGATTCGAGTTTGCTTAGAATTGAAAAAATTGGACCTTGTACACCCCTAACTGCAAGAAACATTTCCATCAGGTAGCGTGTAAACTTGCCCTAAAACAGGCTTTCTTGACTTAAGTAGATAACTTCTGTGCTTTGCTAAGATTCACATTTATTTTTTACATCCATTGTTTCTAGGCTAGGTCAGTTTTTTATTCAAGCCATATATTTACCACTACTGGCTTGCTAGGCTTGTCGTAGTTTCATGTGTCTTATAAAATATCTTAAGACTATGACAGGCACAACATCCAGTCCCCAGTTGTTAATTAATCACTGAAAGGATAAACCCACATTTCACCAATGATAAACTTTTCGGCCACGCCAGGAATTGAAACCGGGACTCTTAACTCGGTAGACACACGCTACCGACCGAGCTGAGGCATTGAATACAAATGAACATTTCATGATGGATTAAATAGTGGCGCTATTAAATTTGTTAGTTTTGGTTATAGCAGCATCTAAATGTCATTTTTTAAATTGAAAAGAATCTGGACATGAAAATCGAACCTGGGATTTTGGGCTTGAGTGAAGAATGACCCTGGGCATGAGACGACTCCTGGATAGCTCGGTAGTTACAGCATTAGTGTGGTGTACTAAGTCATAGGTCCCAGGTTCAATTTCCATGTTCAGATGTAATGTTTCAATTTAAAGAAAATTGCATTTAGATACAGCTTAGTTAAATATAATGGTTTGGCTATTTAATTCATCGAAATGACTATAGACAGACCATTTTAAAGAGCAACTTAAAACTGCTATTTGTTACCAAATTAAATGATTTGATTTGCTTATTTTTCACTGCTCACTCTATTTTATTTAGATACATTTTGATAATTTTGAATTGATTCAGTTTTATAACTAATGATTAGACTTTTGCAGAATTCAGAAAATTGAAAAATTTCTACTTTGACATGTGTATTTCAGGAACAAATTGTTCAGATTTGAACATTTCTAACAGAATATTACTAAATTGAATTCAAATTGTTGAAACTAGTTAACCTCCTCACATATTATGACACATATTAAATTGATTATTCAGACAAGCTTGGTCTAAGAAACAAACTTAACCAAGAAAAACTTGCGAAACCAAATTTCTTCTGAAGTAGAGTAATGTAAACTGCACCAACATGATGGCACTCAGTAACGCAAAATATAGTTGGTTTGTGGTTTATGGTTTCTAACACAACTATATTTTGAAATACAAAAATCATATTTAATTAAGAATATACTCTAAATGATTTGATATCAAGTGCTCTTTGAAGGAAACATATTTTCCCTTTATGAGGTAAAAGCCATATTGTGTTTGTTCCTTTTATATGTTTCTATCCACCTTTCCTGTACCTTCTTGCAAATTTGACAAAACTGCCTCACTTGTTTGGTTATTATTTGTTTGCAGACAACTAGACAAGAATTACGCTAAATTAATTCTAGTGTATATGAATCAAGGACTGTAAAACTCAGAATATACAAAACGGTAATTTTACCAGTAGTTCTCTAGGGATGTGAAACTTGGTCTCTTACCTTAGACGACGAAAACAAATTTAGGATGTTCTAAAACAAGGTGCTTGGGAAGATTTTTGGTCCAAAGAGGGATGAGGTTGCATAATTATCAGTGCAAGGGGCTTGACCAGCTTCCTAAAGGTACTATCAACAGTTTGTGGCGAGTTAGGTAAGGGGGCCTCCCATCATTCACACCCTCACAGACGACCTCGACAAAGGTTTAGCCGCCCGTCAGGTAAACACTCTGGATGTTGCCCAGAGCCCGCTAAAAAGAGGCATATTCCCAGGATTAGCAGAAGAGTAACATCCCACATGCAGGGACAAGAAGTATTTTGTTCTGTCCGAGCGAGGGCTGTCGCCACAAGGTCGAGAATCCATCTTAAACCCATGAGCTTCAAACTCCGAACCAGCGCTACCTCCTTGTGAATACATAGGGAGATCCCGCACTTAAGTTAATTGTGTCACCTTTTCATTATCATCATCATCGTGAACTGTTTTTAGCCTGTGGCCAGATTCGTTTAGTAAAATGCCTCCATCTCCCTCTATCCTTCCACCATTCTTCCTCCTTTATTTGCTTTTATTCCTCTCCTCTCACTTGCACAATTGCTGTAATCTGTTCCTCCCATTTCTTCCTTGGTCTCCCTTGCGATCTCTTTCCTACATAACCCACCTTTTATCTATTTTAAAACCATTTGTGTCGAAATATTTTGAATTTTATAGCCAAATAAAAATGAGTGACCGGAAATAAATGCAAGAAAAAAACCCATACAAATATTTCACATATATAAAACCCCTACTGGCATATGCACACACAGGAAAAATGCCGCCCCCACCCCCTTCACAGTCGACCAAATCATTGATGCTAGCCCTCATTTTAAATTGTTATTACACAACACGAATCAACAATTACACTTAATAATGTGACAGGTAGTTGGGTGTGGATGACCGAGCTCTGGTTTTAGGTGTGAAGATATATGCTCGAATCGAACAATGATAGTACTTGTGATAAAGTACAAAATATGTTTCAACAACTGTATACGGGGCATGCCAAGGTGGGTAGCTCATATCTGCCTTGTATTTACATTTTGATTTTTTTTTAAATTGACACCTTTAGTAGAATGTTTGAAATAATGAACTTATCGATTCCAAATCTAAAACCTCAAAAGGTTTTTTGATCGACTTTGAGAAGGTTTATATGAATGCAATGAAGATTGCCTTTCCACACGCCGAGGTCGAAGAACGTTATTTTCATCTCTGTCAGTCTCTCTTCAAGAAACTTGACATTGTTGACTTGAAAGATTGAATATGAAACTAATACAGATCTAAAAATGTACACAATTCTCTTTTTGTGCCCCCGTCAAATGATGTGAGATTTGTCGCTTTGATTAGCTTGCTGTCACATTTCCAGATGAAGACAGCTATCATGAGGTGCTCACATACCTAATAAAGGTGCATCAGATCCACAGGTTTTTTAATAAGAGTATGGAATCATAAAGATGCAGGCATGGACCGAGCACCAAAAATTACAAACTCTTGAGAGACTGTTAACAACACTATTCCACCGCTGTCGTCCCAGGACTGTAGAGGGACTCCGACTTGCCACAAAAATAACACAGGCAGGTCGCTAAGACATGACATGGCTGCCACTGCTGCAGTATGAGCAGGTGGAAGGCAAACTTAATTGCTATGGAGATGGGATATTTATCTATATTTTTTATTAATGGACCTTATGAAAACTCCAGACCAAGTTTTAACCCATTCGGCAAAATAGCTCTTTTTTTTTCGATCGCAATGCTTTCTCTCCAAGGTGTCGAAAGAAAGTAAAACTGTATACAAAAAGTCAATGTTACAATAAAAGTAATAAATATGTACATGGCCCTAAAATGTTTTAATTAGGTATTAATAAAGAAAAAAATGTTAATACAAATAATTGGTTATCATACTAAACTACGTGATTGAATTACTAAAGACGGTTAGTTTCAAGTTACTTGCTTTTCTGCACATTAGAGTTGAGTTGGATAAATTATTGATTAGGTAACCTAGAAGATAGGATGAGGGAGGTGTTAGGTTGTGTAGGATATAGGGCGAGACAGGTTTGTGCCGATATTACATCATCAGACGGTTTTTATTTCCCACAAACCTCCGCAAGCGCACCTGGCTGGGTCGCGTAAGGTTTTCTCCCTCGGGAAGAAGTAGTTCGGGTGGTTTACGTGAGGATGTAGCATGGTGTATGTGAAGCAGTATTGTCTCGGGAAGTTAAGAGGGTGACCACCCCCCTTGAACTGGTGGAACGGT
>CABFOW010006373.1:0-32779 GCA_902141385.1 Timema californicum | reverse complement strand
AACTTATTCCTCTTTATTTTAACTTATATTTATTTATGCGTGTCTGGGCTGCATCCCTCTGGAAATATTAGCCAGTACTAATGTACCGTTGGGCAGGGGATTCCCGAATGTGCTAATAGTACATTCTTTCCGTGGAGGTTATGTACATGTTCCGATGAGTTGAGACGATGATCATAGTGAATATGAGAGTATGAAACCAGTAGAAAAGGATATATTTATGTATTTACTTATTCAATTGTCCTTACTTTCTATCCTGAGGCCTATACTGTCACTCAGGACCTACGTTGCATTGTTTCTCTACATACGCTAATTTTCTAGGTTATCCAATTTGCTATCATATTAATAAATTTATTGGGATTAGAGGCAGTGGAAACACTTAAATATAGCTTAAACAAAGCCTAAAAAACCAAGCCAATTCTGTCTGTCATTTTGTCTCTAGCTCCCAAATTAAGGATGGCTTACAGATAACTAATTTTTAAAAATTCAATATATTTCAAAAATGTGATCCAACGATTGTGTTTAAAAAGGATATCAGAATTGTTTCAAACGACAAATAACACTGCAATCTTTTAAAAATGGCAAACATGATTTGGTTTCAAATGAGAATCAGAGTAGTTTTTAGCTTGATAAATATTCAATTTAGTTGTTTTTCTTTTAAAAAAAGGTGATCGTTTATAGATAGGGCTTAGTTTGCTGAGAAATTAAGTTTCAATTTTATTTTATTTTTCAAAATGATCTTACTGATTTTTTTAGTTGGTATATCTTACACCATAGATAATAATGTATGCTGACTTCTCTAAAATAAATTAATTTAAATCTCGTTTACTTATGACAAATTTTGAAAATTTAAAAATTTTCTATAAAGGCTTTAAATATTTAGTTCAATATAGCTATATTGGAATTGAATAAACACACAACGTGTGTATATTGGAATTGCTTTACATAATAAATAAGAAGATATATACAATTTTTAATATAAATAACTTTAGGGTCATTCATCAAGCACATTTACAGTGGCATATACTTTTTTATGTTATTAGGTTTAAATTATTAACATAACTAGTGTAAATAATAATATTTTATTTTTTAGGGATCATAACATATTGAATTTTAATATAAATAATTGGCCAAATATATTAAAATATATTAATGTAGCTTATACTAGAGTATTGAATTTATTAACACTGTATGAATAAAAATTGTACCTAGGTTTGAAGGACAAAATAATAAGAAAATACTTTATCAATAAGATTTTTTTGGAAAAATTTTAACAAAACGCTTGGCTCTTCACTAAATATTTAAAAAAATCCATTTATAATAATTTTGAAAGGAATTCTGTCTTTAACTTTTATTTATTAATATTTTATTTATAGAAAACAAATTTCAATTCATTTATTTAGTGTTAGTGAAATCATCTAAGCTTAATATAACTAACATAAACATCATAGGCCAAACCTAATTACACTTTGATTGACTTCAACCAAATAGATTAAAACTCTGGTGGTCCTAAACTCCTGATAATCTGATCAGCGGAACATATTTTGGCATTCCTTTCCCTCTTTCTTAAGTTAGCCACACAAAAAAAGTGCCCCATCAAGCTTGGCAAACAATTACTCTTTCAATGTTTGAAGACTATTGAGAGATTCAATCAATGTTGAGGAACTAACCAATTACATTTTAGAATGAATTTTTTTCCAGTCACTGTGGCTTTTTCAACTACAAACTTCTTGGCTAGCTTAGTCACACTTTTACAACTACCAAGACATTTTAAAACTTTAATTTTTTTTTTCATAGGCTTGTCTACAGAAGTGTCTAATTAGGCCCTCCTTTTGTTACTTGAAATATTGTGTTGAATGAGACAGGCACATACACACACACACACATATGTAAGAAATAATTACTTAGTGGGAGAAGGATGCATATAATTCTTATTACAATTAAAAATAGCTCTAAATAACTTCTAGAGGCTTCTGATTTGATCAATCCAAATAAAATATAAAGCTATGGAGTTATAAAAAAAAAATCTGGGAGTGGACTACTCTAAATAGCTTTCATAAATAAAAGCTAAATGGAAATATATTCTTATGAAAATACTCAGAGTTAGTGTTGGTGGAACCAAGGGGAAAGGGGCACTGACCCTAAGATGAATTAGCCTCCTGGAAAGAATTTACGCTTTCCTAGATAAATTTCAAATCCCCCGACAATATCGAATATTAAGCTAGAAGATTGCCTTAAATAAAGCACCAAATGATTTCTAGATGCATTAAATTTCCAAAAATTGTCTGGATAAGACCACTACAAATAGCTTCTAGAGTCGTGTAAATGTAAGAAAAAAATCATTTGAGGAACACTTTAAATACCTTCTAGGGCCATCTAAATAAATAAAATATCAAGGTGAGGGCCAATCCAAATAAGTTTTAGATTGTTGTAATTTGAAGAATGTTCTTGAGATAAGCATTGCTAATAATTTTTGAAAGCCTTTAATTTTTTTTAAATTGGCCAGTAGAAGATTACTTTAAACATTTGCTAGAGGCACCTACTTATAAAAAAAAAGTCCAGAAGAGGGCCATTTAATTTGAAGAAAGTTCTTGAGATAAGCATTGCTAATAATTTTTGAAAGCCTTTAATTTTTTTAAATTGGCCAGTAGAAGATTACTTTAAACATTTGCTAGAGGCACCTACTTATAAAAAAAAGTCCAGAAGAGGGCCATTTCAAATAGCTTCCAAGCAGATCCAATTTTCAAAATATTGCCAAGTGAATACCACTTCAAAAAGAATTTAAAGGCGTTTCAGTTTCAAGAAAATTTCAGGTGAGGGATCAACTAAATAATTTTTAGAAACAACCAAATTTAAAAACTTTCAGGGTTAAGACCCCTCCAAATAGCTTTTAGAAAGTCTAAATTAAAATTAAAAATTGGGTGAGGACTTTTTAAATTAATTTCTAGACTTTAGAGTCATCAACATTTACAAAAATTCCAGAAGGGGAAATTCTTCAAATAGTTTCTAGCAGAATAAAAAATTTAAAATACATCTAAGAGAGAACTACTTTTAAACATCTTTTAAAAGAGTATCATTTTCGAAAATATAGGTAAGGACCACTACAAATTAGTAACAGAGAAAGCGGGGAGTGGGGTGTAGGGGAAGTTATTGCGTCTTCTAGAATAAATTAGATGTATTTCACACCTTATGATATTCTCGAAATTGGAGCTTAAAAACTTACATCAAATACAAATAGCTTATAAGGATTTTCAATTTGTTTGTTTTTTAATGCGCCATGTAGAGGACCACTGTAAATAGTTTCTAGGGGTATCGAATTTGAATTTTTTTCTGGGATGGGTGCTAATAAATTATAGATGCATTTTTTCAAATCAGGCAATAACAACTCCAAATAGCTTCTAAAAATATGTCAAGGTGAGTATAATTCCAAATAGCATCTAAATATATAAAATATTCTTTAAAAAAATCTCCTGGAAAAGAAAGCTTTAAAATCTTCTAGAGGCATCTAGTTTTCGAAAAAAATAAGGTCAAGATTACTCTAAATTATTTCAAGGGGCATCCTAATTACAAATATTTCTAGGGTAGGACAACATTAAATATATTTTAAAAGAATCAGAATTTTTTGAATTCAATATGAGAACCACTCAAAATAGTTTCTAAGGGCATCTAATTTTTAAAAAATTGCTAGGAGGACCACTCCAAATAGCTTATAGAAATATTCAAATTTAAAAAAAAAATCTGGAGAAGACTATTAATAAAAACAATTCTATATTCAAAAACTGTGAGTAGGATCACTCCAAATAGTTTTTAAGGACATCCAATTTTCAAACATTATTCGGGGAAAGGGTGAGGAGTCAAGTCTCCTTCAACCCCCTACACTAATAAGGTTCCTTCCCCACTGTTCAGGATCATCAAATAATGTTAACATTCTCTATTGAATCTCTAGATTGCTATGAACATTCATAGAGCACAGCGTTTGATTATACCTTCTTCGCTGAGACTTTAAGAAAAACTTTAAAGACATTTGAGGAAATTATTTAAAATTCCTATAAGTTAAACAAAGATAAGTATTGTGATGCTAAGTTGACAGCTAGAGAAAAATTTACTTTTCAGAAATAAAGAAAAATGAGATTCATGTAAATGTGTCAATTTCTTATTTCAAGGTATTGTCGAGCGATTAAAAAAGAAAGTTACAACCGAAGATAATATGTTTAAATTCGACCTAGACATAGCTGATATCCATTTTATTAAGTCTTGTTCTATGCTTTAAGGAACCAGAAGGAGAAATAAGTTTTTTTTTAATATACATGCGTATTTTAGTATACTTTCTAACATCCTTGCACTTTCAGGACTGGTTTCAGACCATTAATGTAGAAGATGGATTTTCTCAATTTATCAAGGTTACCAAAGGATTTAACGTGACTCGCGTCAAAAGTACCGCTTGTGAATAACCTTTTTGTAAACTGAGTCAGGTCAAGAATAAATTACAATTATTCAGGACAACCTGGATAAGTTGATGCTTCGATATATTTAAGAATTTGGATGTTGATCTAATGATTGAAAAAATGAAAAACTTTATGTAAAAAGGTGTAATAAGTACAAAAAGGGTAAAAAGTTAATCTAATAAAAAAGGATGAAAAGGGTAAGTAAAAAGGTAACACTAAGATAAGAGAAAATTGACAAATGCTCAAAAAGGATTTTAAAAAAGACATAAAGGTCAAAAATCGCTAAAAAGGTAAATAGGATCTGGGGGGTAAAAGCAATAAAAGGGTGAAAGTATCAAAAGGGCAAAAAGAGAAAATAGGAAAAATGTCCCAAAAGGGCAAAAAAGTTAAGAAGGCAAAAAGAATAAACGCGTAAAGAGGGGTAAAAGTTCCATAAAGGCAAAAAGTGTATAAATGCCAAAAGATTCCAAAAGTGTAGAAATGTTAAAATGGACTAAAAGGGCAAAAATCACATTTAGTGAAAAAACGTAAACGGTAGGAAAAGGGTAGGCCTAAATGTGATAAANTAGAAATGTTAAAATGGACTAAAAGGGCAAAAATCACATTTAGTGAAAAAACGTAAACGGTAGGAAAAGGGTAGGCCTAAATGTGATAAAAGGGATATAAATCTTTAATATATTTGATTAAATCTACTTTTTACCCTTTTTTACTCTTTCTGTTATTTTTACACTTTTTACAATTTTAATTTTCTTACACTAAAATAAGCCTCTCTTCCTCTCTTTTCCCCTTTGTCCATTTTTTGGTTTAATGACCTGTCTGAAATGCTTACCCTTTTAAACTGTTTTACACCTTTTGCCAGTTTTACTTGCCCTCTTTAAACTTATTTTAAAAACAAATGGATAAACTATACATTTTTATATTTTTTTTATTTTTTTGCTCTTTTTACCCTATGACAGAAAAGTTTTTATGTGAAAGTCAAAATATTTATCCTTGAAATTCTAGTGTAGGGGCTATAAATATACAAATCACTTTAGGTGAGGTAGAACAACCAAATTTGGCAAACATGTAGAATGTACTACTCTAGATATTCAAATAAGTTCTAAAAATGTAAATCTAAAAGTTGCAGTCAGCGAAATGGGGGAGGGTGTATTCCATATTTTAAAAACTAATTGAAACAACTAATTACCAGTGTGGTATATAACAACATTCAGCAGAAAGATAACTGTACCGTACCATAAACTCTGATAATTTTAAATTTTAAAATGGAACTCTGGGAAATAAGAAGGAGCGTGTTAACAAAAAACAAAGCTTTTAGTTCGGATGATAAAGAAGTGTCAGGAATGTAGTGCCAAATACTCAAAAAGTTAGTAAATATTTGAATTTTCTAATTTGGAGTTTGTGAAATATTTGGAGGGAATTTACAAAATCCATATTAAAAAATACTTTTCATCGTGGTTAAAGATTTAAAATTGTCAGCCTGTTATAAGATACACCTCAAACATTATAAAAACCAACTAAATTTAAAAATAAAAGATTGGAAAATGGGAAAGTGGTCGTCATCTCCAAAAATTTCAAAGTTAATATAATATAACATTTCCCTTATGGTATAATAGTGAAATATATACTTACAGGTATAGGGAAAACACCAAATAACCAGAAAGTCTGAATTTTTTAAATTTCAAAACCAGGGCCAGAGAATTGGTTTGGGTGTAGGAGTGAGGGGATTTAAATTTCCAAACATATAGAAAAAAACACTTTTTGTGAGGTAGAATAATGATAAACTTGCAAGTAGTTACAAAGACTACTCCAGATGATCATAAAATACTGAAAATAAGTTCCAAAATGTAAGGCGTATAAGATTTCACAAACAATTAGAAGGAAACTGTTTGGTTGATTAGAAAATCGAAATATGGCTGGTAATTACAGGGACCAATATGTATCTATAAAAGGCCATTGTTTCAGTTAGGATGTTTTTAACTTTTATGTTATGTTTACAAATTTTGTCTAGTAACAATATATATTGCACCGTTATAATTCTATTATGATCGCTTGTATGCAGATACTTTTGGATTACAGTAAATTTCTATTTTGACCTAATGTTTTAGTCAGCCTACCTACTTTTCACGTTTAGTCACATCATTTAAACCAATAAAGGATTAATATCTAAGATTATATAAACTTTTTGATACTTTTACCTTTGGTTAATTTTATATTATAATTAAAAATAGAGATTCTTAAAGACTCCCCGTGTGAAAAAAGGAAACACAAACTAGTTAATTCTAATAACATATACATGAAATGCTCAGATTCTTACAATAATAAAATCTATATCATGGCTAAATATTGTGTGCAGACTAATAAATTGGTAAGGTTTGTACACGCAGATTGTGAACGATTATTTCAACTTATCACTCTCTTTCTGTACCTGGGCTCAATCAGATTAGGGATTTACTAGGTCTAATATTCTTAAGTATGGTTAGTTGAATCCCTTATTTATTTTTATTTTTTTATCACTGCGTCTTACTACCTGTTCAGGTTATACGCATAGATGATAGTTACTCTAATGGGGTAGGGATGAGAAAGGAAGAATCTTAGAGATAGTCTACACACATCCGGGTGGAAGGAGAGTGGGAAAAAATGGAGAGCAATCCATCCTCAATAGACACGACTGGGATTTGAACCCCTATTTTTCCGTTAACATCAGATCAATCTAACACGAGAGCGATGACTTAGACCATTCAACCACTGAAGTGGGTATCGATCTTTAATCCCCCCCCCCCCACACACTTAGCACCGATTCCTTAAATAAGCTAATGGTAGTACAGTTTCACGTTTTCTTTGGTTTGTAAAATACATTATAAAATAATAATTATTATCTGGCTTATTGAAAAGTACATATTTAATTAATGAATTAAACCCCCTTTGGTTTGGGCTTGCTTTTTTTATTGATGGCTAGTGTGGGCATGTCTTGTGAGTCAGCTGGAGCGAGGTAACAGATGGGAGTGGCCCAACCAACTCTTGGCTCCACCCCTCTATAGAGTTCAGTGTTCCGTCCAGAGATAGCCCTAGTAACAAGGGGCGATATTTTAGCATTACAGCCTCGAAGTATATAACAAATCACTTGATAACTAAGCTTTGGATCATACATATGTTTATATTAAATTGGTCTTAAAGAATTTAAAAGTATGAACTCCTTTTATTAAAAGTTAAATCTCTGCGTTATTATATTTTTTAAGCTGTGTCAAAAATAGTCAATCTTAGCATATTTTCACAAATTATAAAAAATAAAGTAGGTCTTACTCTTACATCCTTCCTTTATAAAATAAATCAAGTCCCTTGTTCCTGCGATGTATTTACTAGGCTGTATAGATTACGTAAGTTGGTCATGCAAACCAGCAAATACATCGCTCTGAAATGGGCTCTTAGGGTGAATTCAAACAATTGATTTTCAATTTATTATTTTTAATTATCATTAAAAATGAGTACCCAGTGATGTCAAAACACTTAATTCAGAAGATTGCATAGTAGTTCCATGCGTTCATTAAAAGTGGAAAGGAGGTCTACTCTTTATAATTTTTAATAATCATTTATGAAAAATGAAAGAAAATTGAACGGTGAGAGCATGTTAATTGCTTACTGAATTAATTTCCTCATTAACCGCACTATTTAATCAATTCAACGGGTTAACTGAGACCACGTGGGAACTTGGATTGGATTTAAACCCAAATCGTTAACCAAGTTCATTACTCGTGGTCACGTCTGGACAGGCCAGGCAGCCTTTGATTAAATTTATAAGTTGACGGGTTAAAATTAAATTGTAGTTTATAAGTCTCAGCTGATCCATAAAATATTACACATGGGAACAATTTTTTTTTTTCATAAAATTTGAATCATTAAAAATTATCCTTTTAAATGATTTATTTTTCATTTAAAAGTATTTTGAAAAAGAAATAAGTAACGTCAAAAATATATATACCTATATATATGTATATTATATAGTGGTCAAAGCTCCTATCTAGAGACCCATAAGTTCTATGTTCGATACCTGGTGCTTCCAAAATTTATTTGTTGAGCAATGTGTTTGGAACGGTGTCAAAAACTCAGCCTAGTGAGTACAAATGAAGAGCTACGTGAATAAATAATTAGCAGCTCGGTTCTATAAATCCTATATTAACTATAGATGTATTCTGTACTGACCACATGATGGCCTTTTTCTGCAAATGGTGGCACTATCATCAGGCTTGGTCGGTATAGCTGATTTATGGCCCTCCACCATGGAGTTGGAGTTACTTCAGAGATTAAATTCAGTGTTGTCACATATCAATTAAATATATTGCAGTACGTTGAGAAAATTATTATATCTAGTTATTAAAAGGTCCATACGCAAATTTAATTGAGTGTACACGTCCATAAGATTGACTCATGTTTCCAATATAAAGTCGTTGAAATCTCCAAGCGTTAATTTTAATCATTCAAAATGATCCTTTTCAATTATTTATTTTTCATTAAAAAGTATTTTGAAAAAGAAATAAGTAACGTCAAAAATATATACCTATATATATGTATATTATATAGTGGTCAAAGGTGCTATCTAGAGACCCATAAGTTCTAGGTTCAATACCCGGTGCTTCCAAAATTTATTTGTTGAGCAATGTGTTTGGAATGGTGTCAAACTCAACCTTTTGAGGACAAATGAAGAGCTACAAAGAGCTACATGAATAAATAAGTAGCAGCTCGGTTCTATAAATCCTAGATTAACTATATATGTATTCTGTCTTGACCACATGATGGCCTTTTTCTGCAAATGGTGGCATTATCATCAGGCTTGGTTGGTATAGCTGATTTGTAGCCCTCCACTATGGAGTTGGAGTTACTTCAGAGATTATATTCAGTGTTGTCACATATCAATTAAATATATTGCAGTACGTTGAGAAAATAATTATATCTAGTTATTAAAAGGTCCATACGCAAATTAAATTGAGTGTACACGTCCATAAGATTGACTTATGTTTCCAATATAAAGTCGTTGAAATCTCCAAGCGTTAATAAACATAGCCATTTCCCTCCTTTGGTTTACTCATCCTTATGTAAATGTTAAGAGCTCTCTAAAAGACTTGTAAGAAGTTACGTATGTCTTTACGTCCTCAAACTGTTCACTTACTCCGAGACAATCCAAAATGACAGGGGGGAAGCACATAAAACAGGTCACCCACTTTATTTTCTTTTGTTTGGAACATAAAGGTCATAGTTCAGCAGGGGACAATAAAGCCCATGAGTAAATACTTTTTTTTTTTTTTAGTTCCTATTGGATTTTTGAAGTCGGTCGTATGACGATTGGATTTTATTGATACAGGTCTGATGTCATAAAATATAGATAATTATTTTTCAAGTTTCATTTAAATATCCTTAAAAAATAAAATATTGATTGCAGTATGAAAACATTATATATGTTTATATTATTTGCTTAGCGTAGCGCGCACATACACACACACACACACAAATTATATTGAGTTAACATTTTGGTTATGGCAGTTTTATCAATATACATATTTTCCGGCGTAAGAAAAAGAAAATGTAGTCCAAGACGAATTTGTTATTTAACTTTAAACGGCTGTTAAAAGCTATTTTATTTAAATATAATACTTTTTTTTTAATGTCTAAAAGTGTTTTTGTTGGTCAATTTATACATTTAATTTTTAATATGTTGGCCTGATTGGTGCTCAGAAACTAAACTTAATCCAGATGCTGAACGCTTATTTACTAATATATATTTGAGAACTGTGGTGTGATTAAAAAAGTAATTAAGTCCCAATAATAATTCTTAGAACATCATAATCGTAATATATTCGCAGTTTTCAAAGCATAAACATACATTTTAATAATTTTACATAGTAATTAGATGAGTAAATTTTAGTGCTTTATTCATATTATATTCTAATTAAGTCAAAAGATCAAAGGACCAAAAGTTTAATACGGTTAATATTTAAATTAAACATTTTATTGTTTATTTATTTTTCACTACGTTTTATGAAGTATTCCGAACGGGTAGTAGGAAGCAGTGTTAAAAAAAACTACGTCTTACTTTTCAACTAGGCTAACTGCATTCTGTCATATGGGTTCGAGATGAGGAAAGTATAATTTGAAAGAAGTGTGCCCACACTTGCGGGATTATAATATCGCTTGCATTTTCTGAAGATTGTGTTTCATAGATGGTTCTAGTTCACCTCATTACAACCTATCAGCTAACTCTTTAGAGTCCATTCTAATGTCACTCTCTCATCTGTGTCTAGGTCTTCCTAATGGTGTTTTCCCATTGGGTTCGCCAGTTAACACCCTGAGCACGGTTCTATATACTTACAAGGCTAGCGGTGTGAATACATAAAACTGGTCTTGTTATCTTTTTAAACTGTTCTTCCTACAGTATTCTTAATTCAAACCACCAATCGAACCTTTCATATAGTTTATGTAGTTAATATTTAGGCCATTCAACATTACAATCATGATTGAATTTTTTTTCTTCATATTTCATGAAATTCACTATTCAATATTTCAAACATCTCCTACTTAATCTAATTTAATAATTTACACAATGCAAAGTAAAAAATATTGACTACTAAAATATGTTGTCACGTATACCATTTTGAACATACATACCTAATCACGCTATTCCCTTAAGGGGTATGCAAGAAGCAGTACTTATAGCTCAAAAAACAATCCTGTACCTAACCCATCCTCACTAACTTTCTCCACACTTCTTAATCATTGCATATTTCCTTCGCATCAACAAAATCCATACACCAACTAATACATGCTATTTTATTCTTATAACGCTTACTGTTTCTCTTTTTCACACATTCGTCTACGAGATTTAGCCCCATCTTACATGACCTATCCATTCTTTTTGACCCAAATAATACTCTTCCATCATTAAGTTGCTTAGTCACTCGATCCACACTCATCCTCTCCGCATGCCCAAACCAACGTGAGACACTTCTTTCACACTGACCTATTGAATTCTCTTTTAAACCGTACTCTTTCAGCACCCATTCATTACTGACTCTATCCATACGAGTTCTTCCAAAAACATTTCTTAGATAGCTCATTCCAGCAGCAAATATATACAGTTCTAGAATTGTAATTAAATAAGTTAGAGCTTCTGACTTTTCCTTGGTAAGATGAGATCCCACCCTAGCCGCTCTCTTTGCAGGTTCTATTATTATTATTATTATTATTATTATTATTATTATTATTATTGAGTTCTTAGTAAATTTTTATATCTCTCTATTTTCAGGAGGGGGATGATGAATTTCACTAGCGTATATCCTACTCATAGATCTCTCTTATAGATTAGAATGTTTAAATCTCTGACAGAACAATTCACTAAAGAGCCAGTAAAAATAAATATAGATCTAATAATATATTAAAATTAATAATTGATTTTGGCTCAGAAAATTTCACAAACAATATTTAAACGTTATAATAAATTCAAAAATCAACATGTATGACAATATATTGAAAGATAAAATTTTCCTAAACAAACAAGTTGCAAAGTCCCACGCTGACAGTTTCTTGGTCTAATTGTCAAGCTCATTTTTTTCAAATAGCACATGATCCTACACGTCCATGTTTATACTTTGGCCCGCTTCGGTAGCCGTATGATCTAAGGCGTCTTTCTTGCAATACCAACGATAGGGAAATCGGAGTTCAAATACCAGATGGGTGTACTGTGAGTGGTCTTTCTAAAAAATATTTTACACTTTCTCTCCACGCAAATGTAAGTAAACTTACTCTAAATATAGTCCTCATAATTTCATTTAAATACCATTAGCGTAATTATTACGTAAAGATTTTACCAGTGGTGCTAAAAAAAAGATACTAAAACCTATAATCTTGGAACGTTTGAAGCTAGTTTAGGAAAAAATTAATCAATACTTTCCTAATCCTGATATACCATACAGCCGTTGGGCTGGGTGTGTAGGCTAATCCATTTTCTGCTTCTGCGATGAGTATCCTAAACAAACCGTGTCCCACAAAATTTTTACGTTTAAGTGTACCGTGAACTTGAAAAGTTTACTGTGTACCTACTGCATAAGATGATTTTCAGCACAGCTCAGTGGTAAAATAATTCACATGCAAATACCAAATTTCTAAACTCAATTTACGGACCAAGGCATAACTTTTCAACACATAGACTGAAATCTTTTAAAGGGTGACAATTTCTAGAGTTAAAAAATTGTTGGTTAATAAGTCGTTTTCCGTAAATGTCCGTTATTCATAATACTATTTTTATTCAATAAAAAAGGCATATTACTTGAACACAGTTTGGTCCAAATGAACCAATTTGTTAACCACAAAAATCTTATCATTACTGCACTGTGTAGTATTGAATGCAGGATAATTATAACTAGCGGATTAATTGTGTGAGTAGCTTACTAGGCATATTGCATAACTTGCTGGACAAAACAACATACAAATAAAATTAAATGTGAATATTAGAACCTCTGTACTATATATGTGTGCTGGAAAAACCCAACTGACGGCTCATAAGGGGTGAGAGGTAAGACTTTTAGGGAACTGTAGTCTTGACTACGTAGGTTGTCTTAGAAAGTTTCACCAAAGGTAGGATTGTTCACACTTTACGCAACGGTAGCTTCTCTGATATTCCTACAATCAAATACTATACTATATAACTATAGATTGGTGTTTAAAAATTGTGTACGCTGTTTTAGAGATTGTTATGTATAAATATGTATCCATATCAGTGCCCCTGTTCGTTAATGGAAAATTATATCTCCATAGGAACCCGTGTTATTTTACCGGGAAAATTTAAACTGTCCTTTATAAAGAATATTCCGCTATTCAGAGGTGTCGGTTAGGGAAGATTTTACTGTAATTTGAAATATATTTATATAAAATTCAAAAATACTCTGAGGCCATTTGGATTAGATGGATATTTAACTAATAGATCCTGTCACTTAAAAAATAAAGTTACACACATCATTGAGCACGCTTACTAAACGTCTAGTTCATCTGCTGATATTCTGGTTACCGGGATGGCTGGTTTCGAATCCCATCAAGATGTACTGAGGGTAGTTTCTTCTAAATGGTTTACAACCTCTCCATTCCACGGAAATTTCATTAAGATTTTTTTTAAATCTCTCTTTATCAATCCACCCCATTCGCGTGATTAAATGCGTATAATCTTGAAGGTTTGTAGGACGCGGTGTTGAAAAAAGGAATATTAAATGAAAGTGAAATAAGAGCAATCAATTGAATAGAAAACACGTTCAGTCACAATTATAAAATAAGTCTAAAGTCGTTAGTATATGTTTATGCTAATAGTGGAAGTAACTTAGTGCAGTCCGATTTCCATAGCAAGGTGACATCTAGAAAATGCATTACATCTATTGATTTAATACAGGTTTTATAATCGGCAGCTGTTAATTTTGATGTATATTATCAATAAAACTATTAATATAGATAGATGTTATCAATTTTGGAAGCAAAAATAATGTTTATATGTTTTAAAATGGCCTTTCTATGAAAATTTGATTGTACCCATATGATGGGTTCCCAAAATAGGAGATGTTAAAGTTAGATTGCATTCTAAAATTACTCGGTAGGTTAGCAGTAATTGTGAATAGATCGTAGAGGAGGAAGGTGGAAAGACATTACCAATGGCTTTCCCGTTTAATTGGGGCGTAAATTGAAAGATGGTTGTTTGGAAAATCTATTCAATGAAGGAGGTCTTATCCGAGCGTTATTGCTTCATTGAATGCAATCAATGGAGAATTAGTGTTTTCTCCGAGGATCTTAGACGAGAAAATAATAGATTTATTAGTTTTAAAATAGGGTATTGAATTGTTTTATAGTTATAATAAAATGGTACTCAAAGTGGTGGCTATATGGACAGAGCCATCAGTCTCGTCTGATATTGTTTACTGGGGACTGCAAGGTCCAGTACGAATACGACCCACGCCCAATTGAAAATATTTTTTTCGTAAATGGTTTCTCACTCTCTATTTTTAATGACGGAGCATTTCTTCTTAATTATATATTCCTCATCCCTAATTTATTTGTGTAAATATGTGTATAGGAGTAGTAATACAGTATTGTAAAAAACATTTACTATAAATAAGCATAAATTCATACGATAGTAAATATATAATCCTATCAATTAAATTGTAATTCTAAAATATCTTATTTTGGGGGAAGAGATATATCTCTATAACTCACTAAAAGTATGGGATACACACATATCTAACTCCAATAGGGTAATGATGAGATGGATAGAATTTAAAGCAAATCTAAAACAGCATTTTCGTCGAGGGAGAGAGAAAAGCATCAATACACAGGACCAAGATTCAAACTGCGATCTTACCGTCACCAGAGTGGACGTGGTTTGAAGTCTTAGCCCACGTGCATGTTTTTAATGGTTATTTTAAATGCTTTATTTAAGCGATGTATTTCTAAAAGAGTTTGAGACCCAGACATATTAAGCCTTGATTGGTAATCCAGACCCGCCTCGGGGGCGTAGTTGGCTAACGCGCTAGTCGTGTTGAGCTGCTCGACTGCTGAGGACGGGGAGATCGAGGTTCGAATCTCGGTCGGGTGAACTGGGGGTGGTTTTTCCTAAATGGTTTCCCACTCTCTCTCCACGCAAATGCGGGTTCACTTACTCTAATTCAACCTTCCCAATTCCTAATCAATTAGTGTAATTAGTACTTAAAAGCGTATAACCCGAACGGGTAGTAAGACGCGTGCTAAATAATAATAATAATAATCATCCAGCTTTGTTTGCGATAGAGACATAGAATATGACACCGTAACACAAGCCGTCAAACGTCACCCAGGACACAAAGGACTCACCTTATAGGTATCACTGTTGATAAAAAAAACAAATTTCGCTAATTGGATACTCCGTTTCTTTTCATGCCCTTGTTATCCTTTGTTTCGTGAATGTGCGGATGGACCCACTTTGAAACAAAGAAGAAAAGACTATCACCTTCAATCTCAAATTGAATGTTGGAGATCCCCTTTATGAGGAAGGGGATGGCTCTACTTTGATAAATATTCTCAAAGGTTATCAACTTTTGGCTATACGTTCAATTGGTGGCATTGGTTTTCCGTGATTTAAATATATCTAGATTCTAAAGTAAGATAACCGGATACAGAAGGGGAATTTTAAGTGGGTTTTGACCACTTGTCTGGTTAAGATAAAACTTATTTTAATTGGCTGTAGGAGCTAGATTAAGTTAATATGCTAGAATAATATATTTCAGAGTTAGTTGGTCTAATCCTCTTACTATAGTTTGTGTTAGTTCTCATTCGTTTTCTGAATCACCATTCTTTTTGGGTGTGAGAACTATGATCATCTTTTTATCTACGAGGATCTCAATTAGTTTACTGTGTGTGGTACTCTTATATGTGGGGATCTCCTTTAATTTACTCTGTGTTATATCCCTTGTTTGACTTCTATATGTGCTGATCTCTGTTCATATTCTTTGTGCGGGAGACCCTGTTCGTCATCCATCTGTTAGTATATTTGTTCATTTTTGTTTGTGATGGATCTGCGTTCATTTACTATCTGTGAGAAAAATGCTTGCTCTCTTTTTATCTTATTACAAATACCAAATTGACCATCCATTATTTTTTTTTCAGAGTTTGAACAGTTTCAAATTAATTACATGTAGAAGCTTTAAAATTTACCAATAAAATACATATAACCGGTAGTATAGCTCTAAGGTTGTAAATACGAGTCTATGTCACTATAACAAAATAATAGTTTCAAATATTACTCTAATTCTAATTGAGAAATCAATTCATTAGCTATAATAATTTAACTAACAAATAACTGTACTAATTATACGTAAATCAGGACTTTAAATTACAATATTATTGTATTAACAATGATGCGTGACGACGTCAGTTACTTTATTTACGATCGAATGAAGCTGATATAATGTAATAACTAATTTCAGTTGTTTTAACTCAGAATTAGTACAGCAATTGTAGATATACTCGGAAGGTTTAAAGTATTTGATAATATTTCAGAAGAATTATAGTCAACTGACTGTGTCAAGCCTTAAAATAAAACTTGACTTCAACCGAATATACCATTTCTAATTTATTATTTTTTTCGGGTATCATATCCTGCTTTTATTTTTAGCGAGCCATTAAATATATATATATATGGATCTGCGTTCATTTACTATCTGTGAGAAAAATGCTTGCTCTCTTTTTATCTTATTACAAATACCAAATTGACCATCCATTTTTTGTCTTCAGAGTTTGAACAGTTTCAAATTAATTACATGTAGAAGCTTTAAAATTTACCAATAAAATACCTATAACCGGTAGTATAGCTCTAAGGTTGTAAATACGAGTCTATGTCACTATAATAAAATAATAGTTTCAAATATTACTGTAATTCTAATTGAAAAATCAATTCATTAGCTATAATAATTTAACTAACAAATAATTGTACTAATAATACGTAAATCAGGACTTTAAATTACGTTATTATTGTATTAACAATGATGCGTGCCGACGTCAGCTACTTTATTTACGATCGAATGAAGCTGATATAATGGAATAACTAATTTCAGTTGGTTTAACTCAGAATTAGTACAGCAATTGTAGATTTACTCGGAAGGTTTAAAGTATTTGATAATATTTCAGAAGAATTATAGTCAACTGACTGTTTCAAGCCTTAAAATAAAACTTGATTTCAACCGAATACACCATTTCTAATTTATTGGTTTTTTTGGGTCTCATATCCTGCTTTTATTTTTAGCGAGCCATTAATTATATATATATTGATACTTTATTTTATTTTTCATTTGTATGTGTGTTTGTTTAACCTTAAAAAGATATATATCGTTGTCACGAATGACTTGGGAATCAAATGGATGGCATGAAATCACCTCTTGATTTAAAACAAGAAGAAATAAAATGATTTATATAAAATACGTGATAGTTGCTTTGGTTAGTTGATTTGTAAGAGTATCATTCGATACATTTAGGCTATGAGATTAAAATGTAAATGTGTTCAACTGTCGTTTATATACGCTCACTCAATTTATTTATACATATTCCCTCTCCCTAACCCACTATTCTTAATCTAAGAATATTTAAGCTCCTGGTCATGTAAAAATTATATTCGAGTTTTGATTTTGAATTTACGATCAAAAAAATTAAACCGCTAAAAATATGAACTATTTGAAGTCCACAACAAGTGATAAATTGCCGCACAGACTATAACGCAATATTTAATTCAATGCTTTTTTTTGTAAAGAAGGTTTACGCCAAAATAAAGTCGAAAGACTCTAAAAGAGTCATTTTACTAACATCATTATAGTTTGAATTTTATTAATAGAAATAAATTTTGATAAAAATGTAATATTAACTCATTTACAACGACACTTGAAGCATATTTGAGGAGCTATGAGACTATACTTGCTGAAAAAGGTTCCTAGATCTAGCCTTACTCTAGCAAACACAGTAATTTGTTGATAGTATCACAGCAGAAAATGTTAATATATTTGAGAACTAGCCATGAGCTTTCATTTTTGGGAGCACTTGAATTGAGGAATAAAGTATACCTGTCATAAGACATTCAACTAGGGCAACTTGAATTGTTAAATTAAGTATACCTGTCAGCCGGTCCACATGAATTGTGTAACAATCTGTAATCCAATTCAACTCCTTACCACTAACCTCGCCTAGTCTTACCTAACCTAATTTAACCTAGCCTAGCCTAACCTAACCTAACCTAACCTAACCTCCATGTTCCATTTTTTAACAAAGTCATTATAAATTTAATTTTTACTCCAAAGTTCGTGTAAAGCTATTACCGAGCTTGGATGAGTTGCTCCACAATTCGTGTCTACCTTCCTATTTGCCTTGAGATAAGAAGTTTAGTAGTTTTATTTCCTCTAGTTCTTATTGACATGACAAAGTGTTGGATGTAGGTAAAGGGTGAAAGGAAGAATAAGCTAAGATAGAATAGAGAGAATTTCCATAAAATAACATATACCATAGTATTTTAATCCTGGTTGTCTGACAGCGATTGATACTTTCTCGCTGGAAAATCAGATTAGACTACCTTACAAAATAAACGAAATGTCCATCTCTATTTTAGACCAAAGTTGGTTTTTACGAACAAATATATCTGGTAATTATTTAATAAATAAATGATGTGACATGTACCAAAATATTTTAGGCAAATTATTCATTATGTACTTTTTATATATATAACGTTCAATTTCAAAACTGTGTTAGAAAAATGTGCTATATCAGCACATTACCTATAAACTCACATAATCTAAAATAGACACAACACCAGCCCCCCCATGTAATTCCACTGTGAAAGGTGAAATCCACATAAAATTAATTATAAATTTGTTGGCCATGTTGGGAATCAAACCCAGTACCCTAGCTCAGTAGGCAGACATGCTACCCAATGAGTAAAAGTGACGGACTACAATAATTAATATGTCCTACAGCAACTTTGGAGAATTTCCTTCCGTTCTACATTCCATGTTTAACTGTTTATATTCTAAATTGTATATTGATCTTAAGAGACCGTTTCAACCCACGAATAGCATCAAACTTAGAAAAGCTAATACAGCTCCTACCAAGCCTCGATTCACGGTTTGATCTTAAGTAATATATTTTAGAAAACAATGAAATTGAGACTAATGAAACTGTTTTACCATAAACTAAAAATTACAATAAAAATATTTATTTAAAAAAAAACAATTAACTGGGTCCAATATTTCTGTTGTCAAAATAAAGAACAAGTAAAACTGCACTTTAATACTCTTTTCGAGCGAGAGAGAAAATCTTGTATCTAATTTTCAGGTAAATCATTTGTGAGATTAGCTATTAAGCATTAATATGTTTCAAAGTGTTAATTCTAACGTATCAGTTAAATATTTACTCACATATAATCTTCGTGTCGTCCTCTCCATACAGTAAACTTTTTAAATTCAATAATTTAATTAATAAAACGATTTGATTAAATTACACAATTATTTACAGCACTGCATATAATCAAAATCAAACCTCTCCCGCTCATCAAGAAACTCTAAGCTATAATTTTATTTTTTAATATTTTGATTTTATATATAAATTTTAATAAAGTACTTTAGCATTTATTTTAATTGCTTTTTAGTAGTTTATATAAATAAATGTTTGAAACGAATATGCTTAAATGAAACGCCGCTTTTACTAAATAAATTTGGATAACGAGAACACTTCAATTTGGAGCTTGAAGTATAATGGCACTTTCTGGAAGAAAAATGTGGGTAACTGTTTTGTAAGAGGGGTAAAATGGGGGTGAAGGGAGACACACAATGAAACATCGATGCGGACACAAGGGGAATGAAGACGGGGAGCGGGGTTTAGAGGGGGCCTAGAAGGGGGAAAGATGTTTGTAGTGTCAACACGGCTGACATCGCTATTAATCATAAAGTCTCGCCGTTTAGAATTATGTTTTCTTAGGAAACTGTGACGTCAAACAGGGATGTATAAGACACTTTGACAGGGGAGAAAGAAAATAATATTTGTATATATATATTTTATATGTGGTAAACGATAAAAACATGAAAAATTACCCAGCGTGTAAGTGGACTTTTAGCAAACATGTCTCTATGTTCAAGAAGCTAGATGCGATAACAGAGCTGGAGGAGGAAGAAGGCTGGGAGGGACATGGGGGAGAAGACGCATACATTTGTACATGTGAAGAGGAGAGTCGTTAACTTTTCATGAATATTTTATTGTTTCCCAGTACTAAAACTATAAATTATTCCATAAAATGAATTAAATTAAAATGATTTTAAACAAAACTACATTAAAATCTCAAATGAAATATCAGGAATAATGTGACTCTTAAAAATTTTATAATAGCAGTCCTTATATTGTTACGTCAATGAGGACATGTAAAGATAGATTTTACGAACAACTATTAAACTAATGATACTACATAATCGTACCAACTTTTGTATCTTCTTGTAGCTTAGGGGAAAAAATATGAAAAAGAAAATTAAGTAAATTACAATTAAAGAAGCTTTGCTTGGAAAATCAAATTACTCTTGTTAATCATACACACTTTGTATAAAAAAAATTTAAATATTTCCTAAGACTTTTTACTTAATCATATTTTCAAAAATCAATCAACAGCTACTCTCATACTATTTATAATTCTTAAAATAAAAATTTATTCTCATTTATCATCTAAAACCGTTCCCAGATACCCATTTTACAAAAAAGCGTGTAATCATTGCCAAAAAATTTAAAAATTTCTAATATATATATATTTATTTTACTAGTTTGTAAACACCAACATATTTTTTTAATCATTTTAAACATCCCCAAATATCAAATTTGAACAAAACCATTCAGAATATATTAGAGAAATTTCCCAAATTTCCAAATAACAGAAATTTATTTACTAACCTTAAATACGTTTTTAAGAAATATAGATAAACAAAACTAATATATTCTTAAATAAAAATTTCAAACACCCATTTTGAACCAAATAATATTAACTATTTAAAAAAATATTTTTAATTTTGAAAAATCAGTTATCGCAAGGGTCCGAAATTTAATGGCATGTCATTCACCCTCGCTTTCTTTTTTACATCGCGGACATATAGTCTATCACGTGTTCATATATTCTGGTTGTGGAAATGTTTTTATTGTTAATTTTTTTTTAGTTCAAGCTTTTTTCCATAGATTTGAGGAATTTATGTTGAATAGTTATTATTATTTTAAATACTACGGTACTGATTGATTACAAAGGCCTCAATATTCAATCATAAATTTTTACTCTCACAGCTGTTGTCGAAATAAGAAGGTAATTAACTTTATATCCTCTTTGATTGTATGTTTGGGAAAATACTCTTGTAAATACCAACATATTTTTTTTTTATCATTTTAAACATCCCCAAATATCAAATTTGAACAAAACCGTTCAGAATATGTTAGAGAGATTTCCAAAATATTCAAATAACAGTAATTTATTTACTACCCTTAAATACATTTTTAAGAAATATAGATAAACAAAACTAATATATTCTTAAATAAAAATTCCAAACACCCATTTTGAACCAAATAATATTAACTATTTAAAAAAATATTTTTAATTTTGAAAAATCAGTTATCACAAGGGTCCGAATTTTAATGGCATGTCATTCACCCTAGCTTTTTTTTACATCACGGACATATAGTCAATCACGTGTTCATATATTCTGGTTGTGAAAATGTTTTTATTGTTAATTTTTTTTTAGTTCAAGCATTTTTTAAATAGATTTGAGGAATTTATGTTGAATAGTTATTATTATTTTAAATACTACGGTACTGATTGATTACAAAGGCCTCAATATTATATCATACATTTTTACTCTCACAGCTGTTGTCGAAATAAGAAGGTAATTAACTTTATATCCTCTTTGATTGTATGTTTGGGAAAATACTCATTTCTTGTGAGCCACTGCAACTAGGCTGGCGAGAGTTACATTGGGAGTGGATGAATACTACATGTGAAAAGGGTATTATTAAATAAATATTATATTCGTATTTAGCATAATTCAAGTATTTTTCAAAGGCTTTTAATTGCATATACATTTATTTAGTTTCCCTTTGTTAAGTAAGTGTTTAATTTAGTCGTTTTCATTTGTTACAAATTTGTATTCATAACTTTTAAGACTATTTATAAATTTCAATTATTTCAGAGGTCTTTTCTTGGTCACTTTTAGGTCATCATAGTATGGGCTCTAGTCAGCAGTGAACTGCTAGTAAATTAATTTATATACTAAAAAAATATACGTAGAGTAATTTTTCATATTAAACATTTTGCATTTAAAACAGAATAGTTAAAGATTTTTTGAAAAAATTTCCAAGTTTCAAAACTTGTCAGTAAATTGCCCTTAATTTGAAAGACATAATCGAAATTTTGAAAATTCCGTACCCCCCAATAATATCAAAACATCAATATTTAAATAAATCCATTAAAGTTTTTTGGATGCAGCTAACAAAGATAGAGTGACACAGAAATTAGATATCTCAAATGTGCCGAGAAAATATAATTTTTCTACAAAATGTTTTACTCACGTTGTTAGTTCCGTGAAAATTATAACGTAATTATTTGACATTATTTACTATCAAATTAAACTTTCTCAAATATTGACTGTAAACTAAAATGTATTTCTAACTAAAAAAATGGTTGTATCATAAATTATCTTCTTAGTTCTAAATATAAGGTATCCATAGTATAATATTTCAAAACTCAATATTGGTTGTGGATAGAAGGCACCCAACGTAGACGATTTTAATTCTTAGAGACATGCGGAAGTATCTTACTTTATAGTACCAAGTTAGAGAGTGAACGAAGTTTATGTAATATCTATATTGTAATAAAAAAAACTTTTTTACAGTGTGAGATACATATTGTATTATCTATATATTTATTATATATATATAATTTTACTTTGTCTAGTATCAAGTGTCTTCTGACATCTTATGCTGTAACAACAATAGTTAACATCAAGATACATAAAGATTGTGTTTTTGTTGGGCGCCACCCCTAGTATCTAGGAGAAAATTAATAATCAAAAGAAAAAAAATTAACTCGGCTAATTCAGGAAGTGGCACGACGACTCTCAAACTCGAGACCACTGGGTAAACTTAAGATTAAAACATAAACAATTTAGATAAAATGGATTGTTGAAACAAAATGTAATTTAGACTACAATAAAAAAATAAATGTATAAAATAACAATTGTTGGCACTTTTGGTGGATTTATTGTCATTTGCCTATTTACCACATCCCAATCCTACCTATGGAATTCCGGCTAATTATAATTCTAATTTAACAAAGTATGGAACAGTATTGTTGAAACCAAAAAGAAGAGAAAAAGTTATACAATCAATAAAATTAATAATTTAGACATAAAATAAAATGTTAATTAATTCTCTGCATTAGTCTGTCTTTCTGAACGTAAATGAGTTCAGATTTTTATAGGAGAAAGAAAAAAATTATAATAATTATTTAAAGTTGAAGAGTTGGTTTGACCTCACCCATGAATAATTAGTCCATATTGAAACACCATCTTCAGAAGTTTGTTTCACTTCCAATTCTTCCACAATTTAAACGCAAATAAATAGTATAGTTCTTGCACACACACTTAGCTTTCCATTTTTGCTACTTGTACTTTAATTCACAACCTTTAGTTCACTTAATTAGGAGATCGACAGATTTGGCTCCATGTTGGACCAACACCGAGGAAGAAGACCTCGTCTCCTATTCAAACCTTCCAATAATCAAATTTAAAAATGTTCTATTCATACTTCCAAGTCCAAAGAGAAAAATAATATAAAAAAACAAAAGATGAAATGTTGGCTGTGGAATAAGGATAAAAATAAAATAAAATGCAGGTTTAATATAAATATTGAAATATAACCCAATGAAGGTGAACAATGTTTTCACAAAATAATTAAATGTCTATTTCCTTTTGTCAAAATTAAAAATCGCGCTCGTTCTTTTCTTTTCTTCTTTTACCATCATGAGACTCGCTACTCACTTGTTTGATAGAACTGCGCATGCGTTAAATACCAACATGGTCAACGTTGAAAATGAATACAAGAGTCAAACACACTGCTTAGAAGGATAATTAATATGTTTAATAAAAGGTAAGTGTTCTTCCTTAAATCAAAATTCCTTATTTAGATTATTTAAAACAATGTTTTACGTTGTTCCTTCCGTCCTTTTATTTTATTTAATAGATATAAATAGTATTATTAGTCAGGCCGGCAACCCAGCGGACGAATTTTGAAGAGTTTAATTTCACACGAAATTAAATTGGAAATTGTTCACAAAAAGTAGAAAACATAGGGAAGTACAAGGTAGGGTGGCAAATTACGTCACAATATATAGCATGTTTGAACTATAAAGTCAGTTACTTGATTAGAAAAAATATGATAATTAGTAAAGACTAATAATATAAAGGATTTTAATAAACAATATTCACATCCATCACTATTTCCAGCCAATGTCCGGGTTGGTTTATTACTAAAACCATATATTTTCCACATCTAGCTTTCTAGACCTGCCGTAGCTTCAGTTGACTTATAATCTTACTTGAGACAAGAATAGACCCAATATCCAGTCCCGAGTCGTTATTTTATCAATTTGAAAGTGCAAACCCACAATTCACTAATTATAAAGTTTTCGGACATTCCGGGAATCAAACCCGGAATCCTTAGATCAGTAGGCAGACACGCTTCCGACTGAACTAAGATGTTGAATTGTGTAGCGGACTAATATTGTTAATTTTAGCCTATTTAAATACAACTTTGAAATTTGTTGTTTTTAATACATAGTGTATGACAGTAAATTAATATGTAGAGGAAACCTTAATACTACAGTTATATAAGTATGGTTTTATTGTAAAAATCCATGGTTTGCTCAAAGGATTATCTGCTTACTGACCTTTAGGCTTACGCTTTGATTCTATACATGGCCGGAACAATTATAATCATCTATTTAATTTGGGGATACCCTGCCACAGTGTGTTTCTAGGGTTAATTTACCGTAGTCGGTAGGTCATGTCCTGAAATCAATTGTTTTGGATAGTTCACTTTAAGTACAAAAAGTATTTTAATAAAAAATATTTTTAAAAAAATATGTTTTGCCATTTGTTTTCAATTGAAGCTAAGCAAAAGTCTTCCGTAAGTGACGTATTATTCCTAGATTAATTAGTTTTATCTTTGTTTAATTGGATTTTATTGCGACGTTACAAAAAAAAAAGCTAAAAAAACAACACGAACATGAAAGTTATCCTTTCTTGTCCCAGAACCAATCTAATTTGTAAATAGCAATGACTAATCAATGCGATAAAAGCTACGGGTAAGTATTCGATTCCTTCATTATCTTAAAACAAAAATATGCAGGCAATTAAACAGTTTCCAAAGAAGTCAAATTGCTATGTGACATTGCTATGTGCCATAAAAAGTAATCATTATACTCCACTCAGCTATTTATTTATTATTTTACAGAATAAAACATTTTTCCTAAATAAATATTAGCAATTTTATTTTTCTATTCCATAATTTTTTATGCTATCTACTGAGATCCATTTTAATAATAATGATTTGTATTGTTTTGTCATAAATATAATCGCAATAATCATGTTACAACAATAGTAGGAATTATTTGACTAGTTCTAATTTCTTAGCGAGTATTCGTTTCCAATGAAACAAAATGTCCATAGTTCACTTTTGAAACACCTGAGGTAGACGTTAATTAAAAGGAAAGCTCATAAGATGAGGAAATATAGCTTTAAGCCCCTCTATGATAAGTGTCATCAATCTAATCGGGTATGATGGCGTACTTAAAAGCGAAGCCGTTATTTCCCTCGCCGCTCTTCGTCTGGAGATTAAATTAAAACGGGGAGGGGAGAGTGTTTGTTGTTCTATGATAAGTGTCATCAATCTAATCGGGTATGATGGCGTACTTAAAAGTGAAGCCGTTATTTCCCTCGCCGCTCTTCGTCTGGAGATTAAATTAAAACGGGGAGGGGGAGAGTGTTTGTTGGAAATTATTGCCTTTTGTGGCTATTAGCAACTGGATCATCAAGTTAAACAATCTTTCGAAACGGCGGCTATAAAGAACTACATCCCACAGAACTAGAGATAATTATTTCCAGTGAATGGCTGGTTTTGTTTGAGATAACTTGCCTATAAAGTTGGTATCTAGAGGAATAACTTAAATATTTCTTTTTCTTTAAGGTATACATAAAAGGAAATTACCAAAATAATAATAATAAATATATACATATTTATTAGCTTGTCTAACTACATGTTTAGGTTTTTTACATTCCTGATAACTACTCCAATGGTGTGGCAGTGAAGAAGGATGCATTTAAGAGGTGGTTTATCCGCATTTGCGTTGAAGGAGAGTGGGAAATATGTTAGGAATAAAACCACCGTCAGTAGATTAGACCGAGATTCTAACCACGAGCTCCTCATCATTGGCAGACCCAGTCTAACACGAGAGTGACGCCATATACTATTAAGCCACTGAATTGGGTAATACCAAATTAGTTTTGGACCCACTCAAAATATATGTACAGTTATATGGTTATTATTATATTAAGTACCTGTCAATTATGATTCCACTATTGACATTCATTGCGGTGTATGGATAAGTTCCGGTCATAATTAAATTATATTCTTCTTACTACCCTTCCAGGTAATAAGCGTCATTACACTAATGGGGTAGGGATAAGGAAGGTAGGATTCAGAGGAAACACACCTGCACTTTCTGTTAAGGGACATTAGGAAATCATTTATGAAAAAAACCACCTCATAAAAACAGGGTAGAATTCGAGCTCACCAGCAAACCAAGCAAGATGAGACTGAAGACCTTTACCAGGTGCCTAATGGTGCAGGGGGAAACTGTATTGAAAAAAATTCAAAACCGTTAGATAAACTACAATTTAAATTTGAGCTCTGGTCTCCTTATAGAGGTTTTAGATTATAATTTATTTTTACAAACGATCTATAACCACCTGCCAAATTTCAATATTATAATTCACAAAATTTGTTAAAACAAAATTTTAAAACACAAAGTAACATAAAGTTTCTGTTAATCAATGTTAAAATAACTATAAGGCTCAATTTTTATAGGCAAGACCTTAAGAATTTAGTTATTAAATAACACCAAGAGCACCTAAAACCCGCTAGTAACCCAAGGGGGGTACCTTACTTTATACTCAATATCAACCAAATATCCACACCAGGACCCCAAAGGGGTTACCAGACTAGATACTCAATAACACCCAGACCACTATAAACCAATAGTACTCCAAGAGGGGTAGCTTCACTCTATATTCAATGACAACCATGGAAACAAATATCCACACCAGGACCCCAAGGGGGGTACTTGACTAGATACTCAATTAAACCCAAACCACTATAAACCAATAGCACTCCAAGAGGGGTAGCCTTACTCTATACTCAATGACAACCAAGGAAACAAATATCCACACCAGGACCCCAAGGGGGGTACCTGACTAGATACTCAATAACACCCAGACCACTATAAACCAATAGTACTCAAAAAGGGATAGCCTCACTTTATACTCAATGACATCCAGAGAGCCATAACCAGACCTCCCTCCCCCCCTCAGGACTCTAAAGGGGTTATTTTAGGCCGAAAACCCACCAGTACCAATCCTACTCACATATTAGGCCACGTGTAAAATCCTACATTTTCAGGGTCAGTGAACAGCACCCCACATGTGGAACATCGATTTGCCCTCAATAGAAGAAATACAATGACATTTGCAAAACAAACCGTTTGTTGACAATACTGTGATGAGTAAGGCGTTACAAATATTTGTGAGACAATAATAACTAACATCATACTGGATCATACTGAGTAAACAAAATTCTAGCTCATCATTTTTTATAAAATTTCAGATATTTATTCATATGAGAATCGAAGAAACTGAAGGATTCCTTCTGATTACTTACCATTCCTAAGTTTTATTATACGTTATATATATATATATGAGTTCCAATACTATCAGCCTGAAGCGTAAAATAGCTAGTTAGGATATTTTAGACTAAGGAAAGGAATGGCTTTAAAAAAAAGTTAAATCCAGACATATATTTTTTCAAATGAAATATATTATATTTAAATTAAGATACAATCAAATATTAAAACCAAATATTGCGTTTATAAGATAGAGAGGACGGTTATTCTAATGCATTTATAGCAGCACAAAAAAGCTGTATGGATAAGGCTAAACAGAAAATTTTGCCATCATTACGATTGGTGGCCACACGGTTTAAAATGTCACGCTCGCAATATACTATATTGTGGATGATGGGAGAAGAGCTAGGTTTAAATCTCAATCAACTGTAGTGAGTGAGTGTGGGGAATGCCAGGCCTCCACCGTGGTTCGGATTCCACGTTAAACTGTAGGTCCTTCATTTCATCTCACAATCACCCTACCATTNAGGTCCTTCATTTCATCTCACAATCACCCTACCATTACACATTAGCGTGTGTATAACCTGAACGGGTAGTAAGACGCGGTGCTAATAATAATAATAATAATAATAATAATAATAATAATAAACTGTAGTGAGGGTATTTTTCTTCTGAAAAGTTTTCTACTCTCCCTCCGAGCAACTAGAAATATAGATCCTATGATTTCTACTTTCCTCATCCATACTCTCATTTAATGTTAATATCTGGAAAGCTCGTGTACCCGTCCTGCGTCCTTAAGAGATAGGGAGAGGACGTACAAACTAGCCATTAAAAAAAATATATATGGGAGTGACCCATATGAACAATACACTATATATACATATATATATGTGTGTGTGTGTGTGAATTTTCTCCAGCCGGATCCCTAAACACACCAGATATCTTTATAAAGAATAGGACTTAACTGTCAAGATGTACATTTTCATTTATGGGACATCAGTAACTTTTTTGGGCGGGATTACAGAAAGATAAATCAGAGGAGAACGATGGGATTATAATTTAATTAACTGAATAATATATATAATTAACAATACAATATATATATATATATATATATATATTTCTAAAAATTGAAACCTGTACACGGGAATTGAACCTGGGTCCTTTGGCTTAGTACGCCAATGTTCTAACCACTGAGCTATCCAGGAATCGTCCCGTGCCCAGGGTAATTCTTCACTCATATTTTAAGTCTGAGTCTACGATGGACGTGCAGAAATCATCAGCTACAAATGTGTGAGTTTATTAAGATCACTGAGCTATCAGATAACGCAGCCACCTTCGACTCGGTAGTTGGCTTATTGCAGCCACTTGTACAATTGTTATAATTGTACGGGATTGCATATTAATGACTCAAATATCCAAAGCTATTATTTATGTTTTTAGTGAGGATTAATCCGTCACATCTAGGCGTTGATTAAGATTATAAATAAAATGCCTATTTTCATTTTCCCATGAAAATGACTTTTAGGGTTCTTTACAGAAGTGAAAATTTCCGTATCTCTGCAATGATTTGAGTTACCAAATAACTTATCATTGCAATATTGTCGCACTATTAAAAATAAAAATCTTTTATATGAAATATATTTGTATAAAACCAACCCTTTCTGAGATGTTGGCCAGGATATTAATACAATTTTATGAGATTTGTTTGTAAAGAGATAGGCTACTAATTAAGTTTAATGGAATAATTCTCTAATGCTACAGAATAATAAATGAGCAAGTTTCTCAAAAATTGTATGTTCTCTCTCTTTCAACATTTTAGGTAAACTATTTGTACAACAATGATCTATCTCTATCATTTTAGATTCAATAGTCAATATTTACTTATTTTATTAGTCAAATTTATAAATGAGGAATTTAATAGCAATGCAATAACCATAATATGTGCAACCCCTAATAAAATGTCGAAAATTTTAAATCGGAAGTCGACATTTTAATGCGAAGTGTTGACCCTTGGTGACTCAATATCAATATTTTTAGTTTCTCACTACCTTACAGGTAGAGCAAGTATTGTGAGTGATCATCAAATATATTGAACTTGAAATTTTTATGGATGTTGACACCATAAAAGGTGGTTTTCGCAATGCCGTCTGTCTGTCTTTCCATCTGTATGCCAGTCTGTACCTCGGGCTAAAGCCTAAACTATTTTACCGATTGGGCTAAAAATTGATTTATAAGGTTTTCATAAGTCTACCCCGAGGAATTTTTGGAATTGGATATCCAAACCTTAAGGACGGAAAGAGAAAATTTTTTTTTTATCAAAATTAGCTTTAACGATTTTGATTATATTTCATTTTTGGGTTTCGATCGATTGATCGATATTACAAACCAAATAGCTACCCTCAACTTTTCGTCAAAATGATTTTAAGGTTTCCGGTCTAATGCGTCAAATCTAATTTTTAATTATATCTTCGTAAGTCTCTGAGGTATTAAATTACTTCTCATTGCATACATGTGGATATATTTAAAATAAACATATTTTTATAAAACACAAAAGTTTTCAAGCTATACGCAAATATATATATTTTTTTAACTTTACCAACACTTTAGGTAAAGTATTACGACCGTCAAAAAAAATATATCCCGAGATGTTGGTGGATGTCAACATTTCATGACCCCACGAACCCTAAAAAGTTGTTTTTGCAATGCCGTATGTCTGTGTGTCTGTATAACCATCAAATTAATAGCAGTTTACTAGAGTATGAAAATAGAAAAATTCAATTTTCTCAAAATCGGCTATAATGATTCTATCTTTCTCATTTTAGACTCAATAGTCAATAGTTACCTATTTTATTGGTCAAAATGTATAAAAGAGTAATGTAATAGCAATGCTAAGCACATAAGATGTGCATACCCTAGTTAAATGACAAAAATTCTAACAGTAAGTCAAAATTTTAAGACTAAATGTTAGCCCACGGTGACCCATTATCGATATTTTTTACTGGTCCAAATATACAAATGAAGACGTTAATTCTTTAAAAATAAAATTATGAAAATTAAAATTATTATTGAAAAAATGTTGTACGTATATCTAGTGCAATTTGTTCTCGGGTTTGCTATTGTATATTATATAACGAATTTTGAATACCTATCTACATTTCTAAACACTACAGCTAGAAAGTTCGTGCGGAGTTCCATACCATTTATTTTAAATAATTGATAGTCAAAACATATAATAAGAGTCATTGTAATAATAAGACAAACACATTAAGATTAAGACATTACATTCAAGAACATCAGGCTCATGAACATTGGTTATATAGACTGTTATTAAAAATGTAAGAAATTAATATATAAACTATATTTTTAATATTAATCTACTTACTAATGTTGCTTAGCCTAATAAATTTTTATTAGTATTATATTTTTAATATGTTTATCTTATTGTTGCAAGGGCTCTTATAATAAATGTTTTGACTTTTAATCTTTATGATATAAAATAAATTAGTAATGTTACGTAAAGATTTTCAAAGTTTTTTTAGTGTTTAATACAATTCCCTTTGATACCTATATAATTTGTATGTATTGATTGATACATTGATTTATTCATAATTCATTAATTTTTATTGCACCGGTTCCGCTTCATGTAACAACATTACTGTGGACATTGGATATGGCGAGCCCTTTTTATCTCATTTATTTTAAATGGCATCAATATAGACGAATTCATGAGCACCGTTAGAAAGGGGAGGGGAGTGTATAGGGGAGCCATGTCTCTCCGAAAACATCGTAAAATAAACAATGAATCCTTTAATTCGGAAAATTTAAAAACAACATTTGGAATACTGCATTAAGGTAAGACTACTTCTTTATATATAACGTATATAATTAGTTTAGTTATTAGATTGTTCATGTTATTCATTTGGTATGATTTTTTTTTATTTTCTAATTTAAAGTAAAAATGGGTTTGTCCTGCCCCCAACCCCTCCACTTCTCACCAACCTCATCAATGTTATACGAATCTGTAATTTTTTTAAAAATATTAAGGTATACTTTGCATATTTTCCCAAACCGTATTGAAATTTTTTTTTAAGTTATGTTCTTTTGATATTGATGCAAAATTGTTTGATACTATGTTAAGATAATTATTTTAAAATTTATATTTTGTAAAAACAAAAAGAGCAGCTATATAGGTTAAAGTATATTAATTCATATTTTGCATGGTCGTGAAATGAACCAGAACGTTATTTTGGTCGCCTTACCTTTGAGCCCGCCATAGTGTATATTTTATATCTTATCGTGAAGCCGATCCTATGCATTAAAACTATCCTCGCAGAAACTTGATAACAATATCTTTGAATCTATATCCCGAAGATCAAATCTTGTTTGCTTTTCCAAGTTCGGGAAAGGATATTTTGCTCATGTTTTTTTCATATTGGTAGAACTCCATCCAATGTTTTTATTTCATCCAAGCAGTTTTATTATCCTACTAACACAACACACCTTTTTAATAAATATATTTTGATATACTAGTATGATTTAAAGTTCTTCTATATAATAGGTCTACCTAAAATGATATTCAAATATCAGTCAAGGTTACATTTATAATTGATTTCTCAGTCATCTTGCTGTATTTTAAAAAGATTTAACCATTGTAATCTTATTATATTCCATTGGCAAGGGAGAGAGAATCATTGTTTGACTTTAGTAAGAGGTGTTGTTACAGTTAAAGTAGTGGTAGGTAGATTAGACTGATTGGTAGATATATTTTCAAGGACAAAACTATAAATACACTCTAATAATTAACAATTCACTTCAGTGGCCGTATGGTTAC